>VXBW01003220.1:59277-73433 GCA_013400375.1 Thinocorus orbignyianus | reverse complement strand
TCTTGCTTGGGTGAGGATCCAGAAGGTTGGAAAAGAACAGCAGATCCCTGGAAAAGCTGAGCTGGCGCCGGGTGCCGGGGAGGGGGGGTTGTTTTTGTGCGGGTAAAACCCAAGCCCAGAGGGAGAAGCAGCCAAGTAATCCCAACTTTTCCCTGGGAAAAGGGGGGACAGGTGGAAAACGGGTGGATTCCCCCCCCTCCCCGGATCCTGGGTGCAGGATTTAGCAATGTGGCTGTGAGGAAAAACCTGGAGGGGTTGGAAAACACAGGAGGAAGCCGAGTGTGTGCTGCCTGGGGAGGGGAAAAAACCGTGTCCCAAGAACTGAAATCCCGGCTTGGCGCTGCCTGGAACACGATTCCTGAGAAACTGAGCTTTATCCAGGGATTTGGGTTTTAGATTTGGGAGAAACGGCAGCTCCCCCGGCGAATGTAAGAGAGGAGGAAGCCACGGGAGGTGAAAAGCAAAGTAGAGAAAGGGGTTTATTAAAAATTTACCGAACGGCCCCGAATCGGGTGCGTCTCCAGGCAGAGGCAGGAATTCTCTTCTCGTTTTTAGGTTTATCCACATTTTATCCCGGCCGCTTGTATTTCTGTCTCCCCTCTTCTTGGCTGAGAAGTCAGAGCTCCCATCCTTCCTTAATTAAGCTGCTAGAGATTTAATTGAAACCTTTGTCACCTTGTAAGGTCTTAACACCCTCACTCCAAGAAGTCATTATCCTAAAGACACCTTTGATGAGTTGATGGGACCAAGTTGAGTTGTCCCCTGGTCTTTTAACCCCTTCTACTGCCCATCCTTAGGAATTCCAAGCACTCTGGTGGTCCTTTACTTCATCAGGTGGTCGTATCTTCCTCTTCATCAGTTGTCTGCTAGATGAACCTAGCCCACTTAGTAGTGTTCTACCCTGAGAAGCTGGGGATGACCCATATCCCTGGAGGGGTTCAAGGCCAGGCTGGAGGGGGCTCTGGGGCTGGGAGGAGGTGTCCGTGGATGGTGATGTCACAGGATGGTCTCCACGGTCCCTTCCATCCCAACCCATTCCATGATCTGATGGAAGGGCTGGAGAACAGCCCCGAGGAGAAGGACTTGGGGGTGTTGGTGGGTGAGAAGCTCAACGTGAGCTGGAGAAACTCAAGGTGGAGCTGGAGAATGTTGATCCTGGAGAAAAGAAGGTTCTGGGGAGACCTTGGAGCCCCTTCCAGTCCCTGAAGGGGCTCCAGGAGAGATGGGGGGGACTCTTGATGAGGGAGAGGAGCCATGGGATGAGGGGAAAGGGCTTGACCCTGAAAGAGGGGAGATTTGGGTTAGATTTTTGGGAAAAGTTGTTTGCTGTGAGGGTGGTGAGAGCCTGGCCCAAGATGCTAGAGCCTGCCAAGGGAAAGGTCATGCATGGAAAAAACCAAAACCAAACCCAAACTGTGAATAATGGGAGGGATGCCTGGCATGCTGGTGCACTGTGGTGCTTTTGATCTTCTTCCCAAGGCAGGGTGGCTCCATCATCTTCCTTGGGTGAATAACGCCTGGGTTAATTAGTCACGGCACCCAAACACTTGCTGTCCAACTTTTCCAAGTCCATCCTTGAATTCCTCAAAAGACCTGTGGACGCAGAGCCCGTCCCTGCTCCTCTGATCCCTCACTGCCTCCCAGGGGTGAAGTTGCCTCCCGGAACCGCTGGGGCCGGGGCTTTAGAAGAATAAAACTCAAAATAATCTGGGTCAGGTTTGCCAGCGCTCCGCAGCTCCCAGAGGGAAATCCAGCTTCAGGGCAGGAGCAACGCTCAGCTCCGTATTCTCCTGCTTTGAGGTGAAACAAACCCATTTTCTGTTTTATAATTTTGAACTTTTTCAGCTGGGCCTCTTCCAACTCACCAAACCCTGGGATGAGCAGCACCTCCTTCAGAAACTGCTCTCTCTCGGGGTGAGGAGCCCTGGTGACCCCAAAGGTGCAGAGAGGAACTTCCTGATCCTTGTTGCTGGAACAACCAAGGGCAGGGAACGGCGTTATTTGCCCCCTTGGAGGGTGGCAAGAGGAAAAGCCTCGAGGGGTCACCCCTGTGGGGAGGAGGGGACAGGACAGGGGACCCCAAACTGACCAACTGGGGGATTCCATCCCATCCCCATCACGCTCAGGAGAAAAGCTGAGGGACCAAAGGGTCAATTCTCTTCCTTCGATGGCCGACGTCCCAGGAGGACCCTGTCTGTCCGTCTGCCTTTGATCCCCATCCCAGCATTCCCAATTCCAGAGCTGGAATCCATCACCGGGTCCAGCCTGGGACTTTTCCCGATGCCTGCTGGTGACGTGATCGTCAGCCTGGGAGCTTGATAGGGTTTTGTAGATACTGTATCTATTTCACTATTCTCCTCTTACTTTAATTTTAGTATTAATACTTCATTAAAGCCGTTCAGTTCATTCCAGACTCCTAAATCTCCTCCTCTCCTCTTTTTTTCCTTAATTTCCCAGTTCTGGAGCTGGAATCCGAGACTACCCGGGAGGCGGAGATGAGCTTGCGAATGCTAACCTGACCTGAGCAGAGGGACGGGAGAATTATTTTCCCCTCCTCTTACTTAAAATCTGCTTTATTTAACTTCTCCTCAGTTCGGTGGAAGGCGGGATTCCCTGCGGGGCTGCCCTTCCAACAGGCTGACAAAACCCACTAATTCTAGAGGCGCTTTATTTGCCATAGAATCATAGAACGGTCAGAGTTGGAAGGGACCTTAGAGATCACCAAGTTCCAACCCCCCTGCCCTGGGCAGAGACACCTCTCCCTAGAGCAGGTTGCTCCAAGCCCCATCCAGCCTGGCCTTAAACACTTCCAGGGATGGGGCATCAACAACTTCCCTGGGCAACCTGTTCCATCTCTCCAGGGTTTATTTCTCCTGCTCCTAATGATGTTTTCAGGCATAGAGCCTAGAGATGAGAGCACCCCAAATGTTTTTCCATACCCCCAACCAGTTGACAAGCCCAAGGAGGGGGTTCCCTCCCCGGCAACTCCAGTTTAACAAGGCAGGAGCTGAGCTTCTCCCACAAAAGCCCCGTGAGGAGGAGCGCCTTAGTCCTCCTCACGGCGCCCAGGCAGTTGTGCAAGAGCTGGGGCGTCTCTGCTGGTGTTTCACAAGACTCTTGCCAATATGGAACGCCGTGGGAGGGTGCTAATTAACTAATTAAATCTTGGGATGACGTTTGTTGCAGACGTGCTGGGCACGGTGGGGTGCTTTCAGCCAGATTTACCAGAACCAGGCTGACAGACCACCCTTCCTCCCCACTAAGAGAGAGGAGAGGAAGAGATAAGGGGATTTTGGAGTCTGGAATGAACTGAACAGCTTTAATGAAGTATTAATACTAAAATTAAGGTAAGAGGAGAATAATGAAATAGATACAGTATATAGAAAACTCTATCAAGCTCCCAGGCTGACGATCACGTCACCAGCAGGCATCAGGAAAAGTCCCAGGCTGGACTCGGTGATGGATTCCAGCTCTGGAATTGGGAATGCTGGGATGGGGATCAAAGGCAGACGGACAGATGGGGTCCTCCTGGGACGTTGGCCATCGAAGGAAGAGAATTGACCCTTTGGTCCCTCAGCTTTTCTCCTGAGCGTGATGGGGATGGGATGGAATCCCCCAGTTGGTCAGTTTGGGGTCCCCTGTCCTGTCCCCTCCTCCCCACAGGGGTGACCCCTCGAGGCTTTTCCTCTTGCCACCCTCCAAGGGGGCAAATAACGCCGTTCCCTGCCCTTGGTTGTTCCAGCAACAAGGATCAGGAAGTTCCTCTCTGCACCTTTGGGGTCACCAGGGCTCCTCACCCCGAGAGAGAGCAGTTTCTGAAGGAGGTGCTGCTCATCCCAGGGTTTGGTGAGTTGGAAGAGGCCCAGCTGAAAAAGTTCAAAATTATAAAACAGAAAACGGGTCGTTTTGCCTCCAAGCAGGACGGGGGCTGCGTGGGGCTCGTCAGGCCTTTCTTGGGGAAATCAGGTTGTTACTGAACCCGCCCAATTAACCGCCAAGGGCAGGTATGGTATAATCTATTAATTATTTGCTAGAAAACTTAACGCTCCCTTTGTTTTGTTTTTTTTTTTTTGTTTTTTTTTATGGCAGCTGCCTGCCCGCCCAGGGGAATTTGGAGAACAACAGATCAGTGAACGGGGAAGACGATGGTGAGTGTGAGTGTGTGTCCTGTGCCACCCCGTGCCAGGTGCTCCCTCTGATCAGATAAATTGGGGAGCGTCGCTCCGATAAGGACACGGGGGGAAGGAACAGCCTCACTGCATGTCCCCTTCTGAGAGGGGAGGTTTTAACCCTGCTCTCTGCTTCCTCCTGCTAGAGAAGAACCTCCACCCCCACTCCACACACCTATGGGTTGGGTTTTTTTTGGGAATGTTATGGTTTGGGAAAACCCACAACAATTTATTGCTGTGCAGACAATTATTCCATCGCCCCATGAGCCCTCCCCACCCAGGAAAGGGCAATCGGGGAACGCAAAGAAACACCAGGTTGAAATGTAAATAGATTTAACAGAATGAATCATTAACAATAACACTAAAGAACCAGTATTATCCCGATACTGATATAAAATTTACCAGAATTATGCTCAGCCCGTGCTCTCAGCAGAAGCTGTGCCCTCCCAGCAGGGACAGCAAGTGTCGGACCCTGCGAGTGCAACGGCTTCAGGAGGAGAGGGAGGCCTCAGGGGTCCGGCACCGGGGCAAGGGGTTGTCTGGACCCACCACCATCAAGGGAGAGCCCCCTACGCAGCAAACTCTTCCAATTTCTAGTGAATGTGACATTGATGGTATGAAATAACCCTGTTGGCAGCTTGGGTCAATGCCCAGGTCTTGCTCCTCCTCGTCCCTGCGCCTGGCAAGGCTCGAAAACACCGAGACCTTGAATCTCCCAGAGCCTGGCCATAAAGTCAGTATTTTCATGAATTCAGACACTAGAGTCTTCTAAAAGTGCAATTTTCCCAGCATTAGAAGAAAAGGTAGTCTAGGCCCTCTCACCCCAGGACAAGGAGTTAATGGAAAATCTGGTCCAGTTGTCTCAAAGAGCCCAAATTTCCCCAGATAAAATTCCCAGCTCTTTCCAGACTCGCCCTCGGTGCGGTGCTTGTCCCCACATCTCTTCCCAGAAATCCCGACCTCCAGGGATGCGAAACGGTGTTTTTTTGCTGGTGATTTCGGTGGGGAACAAGGAGAGAGTGTGGTCCCACCAAGACGGCACTGCAGAGGAGTCAGGAGGGACCTTCACTTGCTACTGCCGTTTGCATCTTTTATTTCTCTTATTTTATTTTATTTTTTAATTCAACTCTCTGTATGTACGTATCATTTTGAACCTGCCTTTGGTAACTCCTCTCTTCTGGGTGCAGGCGACCATCAAGGGGGTCTCGAGCTTCAATGCTGAGCAAGAAGCACACGCGCTGCGGAAGGCAATGAAGGGACTTGGTGAGTTGGTTCCCCTCCACTGTTAAACCCTCTTTTTTTGCCCCTGAGCAATGGGAATATAGCTTTTTTTTCTTTTTCTGGTGATTTCCTAGAGGGGCAGCATAGCCATTTGCGTTGCCCCACTGCCCTATCAGGGCACCGAAAGGAATTGAGTGACTTGATCAGGCTGAGACTTGAACCCAACTAACCTGAAATCCAAGTCTTGGCCACTAAACCATCCTCAGTCAGGCTCTTGCCTCTCCTGCGGGGTGGCACTGCCATGGCACTGGCTGGGCTGAGGGTCTTCTGTATGTTGATGTAGTTCCCAGTGCTGTTGAGGACCAGATTGTGTAAGGAGCAGGAGATGTTGAGGATTGGGTTGTGTGAGGAGCAGATGTTGAGGATCGGGTTGTGTGAGGAGCAGGAGATGTTGAGGATCAGGTTGTGTGAGGAGCAGGAGATGCTGAGGAGTGGGTTGTGTGAGGAGCAGGAGATGTTGAGGATTGGGTTGTGTGAGGAGCAGATGTTGAGGACCAGGCTGTGTGAGGAGCAGAAGACATTGAGGATTGGGTTGTGTAAGGAGCAGGAGATGCTGAGGAGCAGGTTGTGTGAGGAGGAGGAGATGGCTAATGGCACGCTCTGGACACGATCCAAGAGCGTGCTTCTGGTTCCTGTGCAAGCAGCCTGACTGGTGTCCATTGTGTTTTTCCAGGCACGGATGAAGATGCCATCATCGACACCCTGACCAAACTAAACGTTTCCCAACGCCAGCAAGTTCTGATCACCTACAAAAGCAGCATCGGCAGGGTGGGTTGTCTTCAGAGATTGTCACCGTGGCTTTAGCCGGGAGACGCAGACAGTTTTGGGGTTGTATCCCTTGGGTGAAACGTGACCCAACGTCCTGGTGTCCATAGCAGCTTTCCTCGGCCAAGTTTATTTTGGTCTTCTTCACTTCAGAGCAACTGTCCATCCAGGGAGGGCTGGAGCGCGAAGAGAAGGGGTGGAAAGGGTTCTTTCTGTTCTGGAAGGAGGTGCCTTCTCCAAACTCCTTCCTCCTCTCTCCATCTTCCAGGATTTGATCGATGACTTGAAGTCTGAGCTGAGCGGGAATTTTGAGAGGGTGATCATCGGCATGATGACTCCCACCACCCTGTACGACGTGCACGAGCTCAGGAGGGCGATGAAGGTTTGGAAATCTTCCTTCTACATTGCTTAAGTCGGGGTTAATTTAGTACGAGGTCAATTTAGGATGGTACGGCGTCATTCTACATTTATTATTCATTTATTAATAATATTAATTTCTTAAAAAAAAAGAAACCAAACCCCACACCTAGATGCACATCAAAGCAGCTGCTGTTACAATCTCGGATCTTGTCCTTGCAATTCCCCAGGGAGCAGGAACAGATGAAGGTTGCCTGATCGAGATCCTGGCTTCCCGCACGAACCAAGAGATCCGGCTCATTAACGAGAACTACAAATGTCGTATGTGGTGCAAACTGTGGGCCTGAAAAGTTGAAGGAGGTTTTTTTGGGTGGAAGGAGGGGTCTGTTGGCCTTGAAATGGGACAAACCGATCCAACTCTTGCCGTTTGTCAAGACAGAACCTCTGAGTTGAAGAGGTGTTACCCGGCCAACAGCCAGGATTAGAATTTCACCCAGAAATGGAATCAGTGGGTGGTTGTGTCCATCAGTAGGACAGAATCACAGAATCGTAGAACTGTCTGGGTCGGAAGGGACCTTTAGGATCATCCAGCCCAACCATCAACCTACCTCTGATCAAACCCGTCACTGACGCACATCCCTCAGCACCACGTCACCCCGGCTTTTGAATCCCTCCAGGGATGGTGCCTCAACCCCTGCCCTGGGCAGCCCACTCCAAGGCTAAAGAACCCTTTCCATATAAAAATTGTCCCCAATCTCTAATCTGAACCTCCCCTGGGGCAACTTGAGGCCATTTCCTCTTGTCCCATCTTGTTCCTTGGGAGAAGAGACCGACCCCCCCCGGCTACACCCTCCTTTCAGGGAGTTGGAGAGAGCCAGAAGGTCTCCCCTTAGCCTCCTCTTCTCCAGGCTGAACACCCCCAGCTCCCTCAGCTGCTCCTCACAAGTTCTCCAGACCCTTCTCCTTGGTCTCCAGACCCCTCACCAGCTCCGTTGCCCTTCTCTGGACCTGCTCCAGCCCCTCAAGGTCTTTCTTGGAGTGAGGGGCCCCAAACCAGACACAGCCCTTGAGGTGGGATCTCCCCAGTGCCCAGTCCAGGGAGACATCACCTGCCAAATCCTATTCCCTACCTGATTCTGGCACAGGCCAGGATGCTGGTGGCCTCCTTGGCCACCTGGGCACGCTGCTGGCTCATGTTCAGCCAACAGCTGATCAACACCCCCAGGTCCTTTCCCACCAGGCAGCTCCAGCCACTCTGCCCCAAGTTCCTAGTGTCCACGGGGTTGGTGTGACCCAAGGGCAGGACCCGGCACTTGGCCTTGTTGAACCTCATCCCGTTGGCATCACCCCATCCAGATGAAATGCCTGTCCAGGTGTGGTTCTGTTACCAGCTTTATGCTCTTGGTGCTTCTTCATTTTGGCCTGTAGCACAAAATGTGATGGGAGGACTGCTGTGATGGGATGTGGAGCCCCGAGTCCACTTAAATATTAACCCAGCTTACAGCTGGCAGATGTTGTAGACAAACAGCGTCCAGGTGATGAGCCTGTTACAGATGTCGTATCTGGGTGTCCTCTTGCTAGAATATGGCTGTACCCTCGAGGAGGACATTGTCTCTGACACATCGTCCCTGTTTCGAAGAGTCCTCGTGTCCCTTGCCACGGTAAGTCAGGCTAAAGGGAATCATGGGATCAGGGAATTGTCCGAGTTGGAAGGGACCTCTAGGGATCACCCAGTCCCCCTCCCCTGCTGAAGCAGGGCTGCCCAGAGCACATCCCTCAGGGCTGCATTCAAGTGGGGCCTGAAGGTCTCCAGGGAAGGGGAATCCACACCCTCTCTGGGCAGCCTCTGCCAGGGCTCTGACACCCTCACCCCAAAGAATTTTCTCCTCATGTTGAGATGGAACTTCTTATGGTCCAGTTTGTGCCCGTTCCCTCTTGTCCTGTCACTGGGAACCCCTGAGAAGGGTCCGGCTACATCCTCCTTCAGCCCACCCTTCAGATCCTTGGCAGCATGAAGAAGGTCTCCCCTCAGCCTTCTCTTCTCCAGGCTCAAGAGTCCCAGCTCTCTCAGCCTCTCCTCACCAGGGAGATGCTCCAGTCCCTCCAGCATCTTGGTTGCCCTGTGGTTGGGAATGGGGAGGGAACCTTCCTGTTGCTAACGGACACGTGTCTCGGTTCAGCGATGCGTTGTTTCGGGGTGTGCATTAATGCTCTTTTGGGGGCTCTTTTTATAACGGCCCAGTTGAAGTGGGTTGCTGCTCATCTCAGAACGAAGCACAAATCCCATCTGAGCCATATTTTGCTGTATTTGTAAGCTATTACTCTTTTTTAAAGAATCTTATCACGCGTCTCCAGTAACTGGTTTGGATGGGGAACGTGCAGGACTTGCTTCCGTCAGTTGCTCTGATGAAATGAGTTGGTTTGGGTTTTTTTCATCCTCGTATCTCTGCAGGGAAACAGAGATGAGGGAACGTACGTGGACGAAGCCCTCGCTCAACAAGATGCTCAGGTAACCTGGCGATTTCCTTCCTCACCAGAATTGTCTGGTTTTGCCCACGGGCTGTGTGGGGGACGTGCCTCCTTTGTGTAGACCTATTTTTTGTTCAAGGTAGAGCAGTAAACCTCAAGCTGCGCTAGAACAGCAGTGCCCTGGCTGGAGTCTTGGGCTCTGGTCTCCATTTTGACCTTTAAAGAAGCCTCTTGGCTGTTCTGACCCAGCCAGTGAAAGGAGGATGATGGTTGTAGCTGCCTCTGCCACGAGGGGTCTTTAGGTTGGGTGTTTGGGGAGGGGGGAGGTGACATTTCAGTTGGGAGTTGCTGTGCTTGGTGAGGATTTACTGGAGAACAGCTGTAGTCTCGATGAGCCAGAGGCCAGCAGCACTCAAGCATCAAGGGAAAACAAAACCCCAGACCCCTCGTGTTTGTGTCCACCTCAATCAGCCTGACTCGGTCTGTTCCTCATGTCTTCAAGTGCCTGTATGAAGCCGGGGAGAAGAAATGGGGGACAGATGAGGTACAATTTATGGCCATCCTCTGTACACGGAACAGATACCACCTGCTAAGAGGTAGGACCCTCCACAGTGTTCTGGATTGTTTGGGGCTTTTTTTCTCCACTCATTTGAGGAGGATACTTTTGTAGGAGCTTTGGACTTGTTCATTAACTGATGGGGAACTCTTCCTGAGGTGGCAGGAATCCTGGAGCCCGGTCCCGTTTCCGTTTTCCTCCCTCCTGAGACAAAAAGGGACTTCAGAAAAACATCACTATGTTGTAAATCGGAGTGTCGTGGTTCTGACCCATCAGAAAAGACAGATGATGTCCCCCTCCTCCCCAGTTTAAGGAAAAAAAAAGAGGAGAGGAAGAGATTTAGGAGTTTAGAATGAACTAAACTACTTTAATGAAGTATTAATACTAAAATTAAAGTGAGAAGAAAATAATGAAATAGATACAGTATATAGAAAACCCTATCAAGCTCCCAGGCTGACGATCACGTCACCAGTAGGCATCGGGAAAAGTCCCAGGCTGGACCCGGTGATGGATTCCAGCTCTGGAATTGGGAATGCTGGGATGGGGATCAAAGGCTAGCAGCGCTGGCAGGCCAATCAGCAAGAGAGTTGATAATGAAAATGAATTCTGTCTGGGGGACAGTCGTGATTTCTCTCGCAGCCTCACAATAAGGGTAGAAGGTTCATGCAGAGCAGGAGGAGTTTGATCTTGCAAAGTGACCCTCGGTGGCCGGGGCTCCGTACGCCCTGAAGCTTCTCACTCGCTCTTTCTATCCCTGGTTCCTCCTCTCAGTTTTTGATATCTACCGAGGGATCGCCAACAAGGACATCACGGACAGCATCAAATCCGAGATGTCGGGAGACCTGGAAGATGCTCTGTTAGCTGTGGGTGAGTTCCCTGCTTATTAAACTTTGTCTGCGATGTAATTAAGTAATTGGAGATAACGACTCTTGCCCTGGCTGGCTGCTCACGGCGCTTCGGGAGGCAGATGCTCCTCTGTCTCCTTTGCAAGCCGCAGGGCTGGACTCTTTGCAGACACAACGGGGCAGAGAAATAGCGTTTGCTTTCCCCAGCGATGCTTTGGTGCCTGATGTTTTGCTGTCAGGAAGTGTTAAAGCCTTAAAGAAAATAGTACCAGGCGTGGAGACATGGATTTGCAGCAGGTCTTTGGCGGCGCTGGCTGCGTGTCGGCCCCGAATTTAGATGTTGTGGTTCTGACCAATCAGAAAATACAGATGATGTTGTTCCGGGCCCCCCCCCCTCCCAAAGAAGAGAGGAGAGGAAGAGATGAAGGAGATTTAGGAGTTTAGAAAAAAAAAATTACTTTAATGAAAACATAATTAATAATAAAATAATCAATAATAAAAGGAAAATTAAAAACAAATGGGGGAAAAAAAAAGTATAAAGTATCTACAAAACCCTATCAAGCTCCCAGGCTGACGATCACGTCACCAGCAGGCATCAGGAAAAGTCCCAGGCTGGACCCGGTGATGGATTCCAGCTCTGGAATTGGGAATGCTGGGATGGAGATCAAAGGCAGACGGACAGACGGGGTCCTCCTGGGACGTCGGCCATCGAAGGAAGAGAATTGACCCTTTGGTCCCTCAGCTTTTCTCCTGAGCGTGATGGGGATGGGATGGAATCCCCCAGTTGGTCAGTTTGGGGTCCCCTGTCCTGTCCCCTCCTCCCCACAGGGGTGACCCCTCGAGGCTTTTCCTCTTGCCACCCTCCAAGGGGGCAAATAACGCCGTTCCCTGCCCTTGGTTGTTCCAGCAACAAGGATCAGGAAGTTCCTCTCTGCACCTTTGGGGTCACCAGGGCTCCTCACCCTGAGAGAGAGCAGTTTCTGAAGGAGGTGCTGCTCATCCCAGGGTTTGGTGAGTTGGAAGAGGCCCAGCTGAAAAAGTTCAAAATTATAAAACAGAAAACGGGTCGTTTTGCCTCCAAGCAGGACAACAACATAAACACCTTCGCTGACAAAGCGCTGGAAAGGTTTGGAAGACCTTCTCCCTCTGTTTTTATTGACCTTAAGTCTCTCATTTTGCCTCCCTTACAGTAAAGTGTCTGCGAAACAAACCTGCCTATTTTGCTGAAAGGCTCTACAAATCCATGAAGGTAAGGAGCTTTTGGTGTGGGATTGCTGGTTTTTCTCTCCCCTCCTTGCCTTGCTTTTCCGTACTTGAGTCAGCAGCAGGAAATCATTCCATAAAGAGAAACTTTGTCGTTAAAAGGTGAATAATAATAAAAGGAAAAAAAAAGCCTGAGCTTTTCTAGGGTCCTCTTTTCCCTCGTGAAACTCAGAGCAATGTCCTTACCCGGCAGCGAGCTGCCAGTGGGTCACTCCATGAATGCAGAATTTGGGAATTTGATTCGGGAGCAGATCCCAACTGCTGCCAGTTGTGTGTGTGTGTGTTTCTCTCGCTGATTTATCCCCGAAGGGTTTGCGGTTGTACACAGTTGGTTTGTTTCTTTAGGGCTTGGGAACAGACGACAACACCCTGATCCGCGTGATGGTGTCCCGCTCTGAGATCGACATGCTGCAGATCAGGAAGGAATTCCTGACCATGTACGGGAAATCCCTCCACTCCTTCATCAAGGTAAGCTTTTCGGTGTCAGAGAAACAAAAGAGCTGGGTTTGCAAAGGGGTTTTAAGGAGGCAGGTGCCTGCCTGACCCACGTTGGGTATTTCAGAGGAGCCAGAACGAAGGCAGCTTTACACTTTGGTACTGAAAATGTTCCTGGGTCTTAAATTGTCAAGGACGATGCAGACCCTTAGGAAGGAATTCTCTGCTGTGAGGGTGGTGAGAGCCTGGCCCAGGTTGCCCAGAGAAGCTGTGGCTGCCCCATCCCTGGAGGGGTTCAAGGCCAGGGTGGATGGGGCTTGGAGCAACCTGGGCTGGTGGGAGGTGTCCCTGCCCAGGGCAGGGGGGTTGGAACTGGGTGATCTTGAAGGTCCCTTCCAACCCCAGCCATTCCATGATTCCATGAAATCGCATGTGCTGGAAGGAACCCAGCCCTGGGGCTCCCAGCTCATCGCTTCCCTTTTTGCTCTCCAGGGAGACTGCTCAGGAGACTACAGGAAAGTCCTGCTGCGGCTCTGCGGTGGGGAGGATTAGAGGATGCCAGCTGGCCGGCCTGGGTGATGGGAAGCATTTAATCCTAAGGATTTCTTTCTTTTTTTGATTTTCCCAAATATCTTCTGAATTGCTGAGAGTATTGACTTGGGCCCGTTAATGCTCTGGTGAGATAACGGCCCTTCTGGTTTTGATTTGCTTTTATGCTTGGAACACTCTTTTGTCCACTAATTGGGCTCGCGAATCGCGTCCTGGAACAGAATGCTGGAACCAAATATATCAAAGTTAAATTGTTCCCTGATCGTTTGCCATGGCATCCACCAGCAAAACTGAGTGACTGAAGCAAACCGGGCTGCGGAATATGAGAGGAGGAAAAAATAACCCCCTCAATAGATGCAAGAATACAGAACACAAACCTGCTTTACCTTTTCGCCAGATAATTAAAACACTAATCAACCTAAAATAGAAGCACGCTGATCCTAACTCGCCTTCTGTTAGTGTGGAGCATCAACAGCCTTGCTGCCCTTTCTACCTGGGGTGTTGCCTGTAGGTGGGGAAGGTGTCGCTGGGTAAGAAGCAGTGTTACCACAAACCCTTCCTCTTGATGAAGCCCTGTCGTTAGAATAGTGCCTTTTAAAGAATCACCTCTCCCCGAAAACGCATCTCCTCAGTGCTGCCTGGGGCCCTGTGTGACACTGCCCTCAGAAGGTCCCTGCCTCCTGCCCCTGCCTGACCCAGCCTTCCACACCGACCTCTGGAGGATGGACAATGGCTGGAGAGCAGCCCTGAGAAGGATTTGGGAGAGCTCCTAGGTGAGAAGCTCCACAGGAGCCAGAAACACGTGGTGGTGGTCCAGAAACCAACCCCATCCTGGGATCCATCCAAAGAAGGGTGGCCAGCAGGTCCGAGGAGGTCCTTCTGCTCTGGTGAGACCCCACCTGGAGTCCTGTGTCCAGCTCTGGAGTCCTCAACACAGAAAGGACATGGACCTGGTGGAACAGGGCCAGCGGAGGCCACCAAGATGCTGGGAGGGCTGGAGCCCCTCTGCTGTGAGGACAGGCTGAGAGAGCTGGGGCTGTTGGGTTGAGCTGGAGAAGGCTCCGGGGAGACCCCGGAGCAGCCTTCCAGGATGTGAAGGGAGCTCCAGGAGAGCTGGAGAGGGACTGTTTGTCAGGGAGTGGAAGGACAGGACGAGGGGAGGGGTTGTTGTTGCCCTGGATGGGTGATTCGGTTCTTTGTGGCCCCACACACGCTGTTGTTCTGTGTGTGTGTCCCCCCCCGCGCTGTCCCTGCAGACACACTCCGTGGCTCTGGCGGAGGAGGAGGAGCTGCACCGGGCAGACAAATCTGCCTGGAACCGCCTCGCGTTACGCTGCTGACCTCTTAAAAATAAATAAACAGTTCCTTTCCCCACCTTCTGCCACAGCTGCGTGTTCTGGGAGCGTTAATGCTGAAATACCTGGCCCTCTGGGGCTTTTTAACTTGAGGGCGCATACGCAGGGTGAC
>VXBW01003220.1:31291-58032 GCA_013400375.1 Thinocorus orbignyianus | reverse complement strand
GCTGCAGGAGGAGGGGCAGGGGCTGAGGGGTCTGTCAGGGTCGGGGTGGGGGCCAGGCAGGCAGCGGTTGGCACACTCAGGGGGCTTGTGCTGAAGAAGATGAGGAGAGGGATGGAGGGAGGAGGGTTTTGGTGGGTCTGGGGTCCCATCTTTGCTCTGGCGAGGTCTCAGCTGTGAAAGGAGAGCGGGGAAGGTCTGGGGGCAGCGGTGGAGCTGGGGCGTTGCTTCTGTGACAGGAAAATCTGATGGAGTGTGTTTCTGCTTGCCTTTTTTTTGGACTTTTTTAATAGGAAAAAACTGAAAAGCACTTCGAAGTATATTTATCAGACTCTGTTTTTGAACGGGGAGAACAGTGACGTCAAGATTTGTGCTCTGGGAGAAGAGTGGAATTTGCATAAGATATATTTGTGTCAGGTAAGCGGCTCCTTGGCGATAGAAACCTTACGTTTAATAAAAGAATATCTGGTAAATATTAAGTGCAATGAGATTTTGGGGGTTTTATTCCTTATACTTCAGACTTAGCCCTCATTTTGTGCATGCAAGCAACTAAACAAGTTGTGTTGTTCTCTTGATAAAGGTGTTAGGAAACGTAGCTGCACCTTTGTGTTTGAAAAGTGTCTGCCCTTCTGTCTCTGCCTCTTCAGTTTTTCATATCTGCTTGTTTTGGTGCATTCTTTGTGAAAACAGCTGTGGAAAAACTTATTTTGATATCCCGAGAAGGCATTCTTGTTTGCTGAGAGTCTCCCGTGGTGTTAATCATAGAATCACAGAATGGTTGGAGTTGGAAGGGACCTTAAAGATCATCAAGTTCCAACCCCCCTGCCCTGGGCAGGGACACCTCTCCCTAGAGCAGGTTGCTCCAAGCCCCATCCAACGTGGCCTTGAACCCCTCCAGGGATGGGGCAGCCACAGCTTCCCTGGGCAACCTGTTCCAGTGCCTCACCACCCTCCCACCAAAGAACTTCTTCCTAAGATCTCATCTAAATCTCCCCTCTTCCAATTTAAAGCCATTCCCCCTCGTCCTGTCCTTCCCCTCCCTGACAAAGAGTCCCTCCCCAGCTCTCCTGGAGCTCCCTTCAGATCCTGGAAGGCTGCTCCAAGGTCTCCCCGCAGCCTTCTCTTCTCCAGGCTGAACAGCCCCAGCTCTCTCAGCCTGTCCTCACAGCAGAGCTGCTCCAGCCCTCCCCNAGAGCAGAGGGGGAGAATCCCCTCCCTGGCCCTGCTGCTCACACTTCTTTTGTTGCAACCCAGGATACGGTTGGCTTTCTGGGCTGTTGTTTGGGATTAAAAAAAGTGCTTCCAGAAGGGGTTTGTGGAAATCCAGCTGGGTTTTACTCTCCATCGGGACACAGGCGGAGGCACCTGAAGGGAAAAGGCTGGAGCTGGGTCTTGGTGTTTGTGGTGTAGCCTTCGTCCTGGGATGAGGGCTGGAATTCTCACTGCTGCACGAGGGAGGTACACGGAGAAGTTCCAAAGGAAGGAATAAATCTTAGCAGGAAAGATTTGCACTGCAGAAAATAACTCAGCAGGCTGTTGCAGTCGGAGTGGTTCCGTTCTGCTGGTCCTGGAATGGCTTCAAGCTCCAGCAGGGTGGGTTTAGACTGAACGTCAGGAAAGAATTCAGCCCAGAAAGAGTGGTCAGACCCTGGAACGGGCTGCCCAGGGAGGTGGTGGAGTCCCCATCCCTGGATGTGTTGAAGAGTTGTTGAGAGGTGGTTTTGGGGGAGCTGGTGCAGGGGAGAACTTTACTGTAGAGTGGTGCTGATGGTTGGACTTGATGATCATAGAATCATAGAATGGTCAGAGTTGGAAGGGACCTTAAAGATCATCAAGTTCCAACCCCCCTGCCATGGGTAGGGACACCTCTTCCTAAAGGATGATCCCAAGGGTCTCCTCCAACCTGGATGATTCTGTGATTCTCTGGAGTTACTGCGTTTAGTTTGATAAATGGCAGCAAGGGGCTACTCCACCTGGGAGTGGCTGATCTGAGAAACATCAGTTTTCCTTTTTCTGGTGCTTTTTCCTAAAATAAAGCCTCCTGAGGTTGGAGGAGTTGATCTAGGTGGCAGAGCTAAGTAAGGTAGCCTCAGGGGAACTTGGAAGGTAAGGCTGGTTGTGAGAGCAGGGTTGTGTTCCGTGTCACTGTAGGTAGGGGACGTGCTGGAAGGATAGAAATACTGGACAGGTCCAGCGGAGGCCACCAAGATGCTGGGAGGGCTGGAGCAGCTCTGCTGTGAGGACAGGCTGAGAGAGCTGGGGCTGTTCAGCGTGGAGAAGAGAAGGCTGCGGGGAGACCTTGGAGCAGCCTTCCAGGATCTGAAGGGAGCACCAGGAGAGCTGGGGAGGGACTCTTGGTCAGGAAGTGGAGGGACAGGACGAGGGAGAATGGTTTTAAATTGGAAGAGGGGAGATTTAGAGGAGATCTTAGGAAGAAGTTCTTTGGTGGGAGGGTGGTGAGGCACTGGAACAGGTTGCCCAGGGAAGCTGTGGCTGCCCCATCCCTGGAGGGGTTCAAGGCCAGGCTGGATGGGGCTTGGAGCCACCTGGTGTGGTGGGAGGTGTCCCTGCCCAGGGCAGGGGGTTGGGACTTGATGATCTTGAAGGTCCCTTCCAACTCTGACCATTCTATGATTCTATGATTGTAACCCATAAAATCAAAACTGGATTCTCTGTTCCGTGCTGCCCTGAGCTGAAATGCTGAGTCAAGAGGTCAGGGAACCCGGTACCGTACAAATAGCCTTTATTTTTTTGATCTCTCAGGTAAACTTCAGGGAGTGCTAGCATCCCCTCATGGGCACATCCGCTGCTGAGAAGGAAAATCATGAATCCTAGTAGTGTATTTCACTTCATTTGGATGGAAACCCATCAAATTCTAGTTTTATGTGCCTTACACTTTATAAGAAAAGGTATCTTTACATAAATGGTGTATGTGTATGTGTCCTTGGTATGAGACTGCAGCCTTGTACCTGAATCGATGTCTTGCATGCTGTTTTCTTCTTGTTTTCTCTCTTTCCCACACCCAAAGCGGCATTCCCTAACGCCTGCAGGGTTTGTTTCCTGCTGGCAGCATTAAGGACTTAATTCTTGGACTAATTATATCCCCGTTGGTGGTGTGGTTTCTAGGAAAAAAGCTTATGTGGCTTTTCTGGCCCTTTAAAGCTCTTTACTTGCTCTGGTCACAGTCGTGCAGCCCAAATTGTCTCCCCACATTTTCACCCTCATTAACAGAACGACTCCAAGTTGCCCTTTCTTAAGTATGTCAGGTTTTAGCTGGTGAAAAGTTCCCTTAATGCGTTTTTTTTTCTGTCTAAAGGTAAATATTAACAATTTTTCGTCCCCTGTGCTGCTTTTGACAGTTCTGATTTGCACCAAATCTCTTACTTGAGTTCTTTTTGTCCTCTCCTCTTCCCTCCTGCAGTCAGGCTACTTTTCCAGTATGTTCAGTGGATCTTGGAAAGAGTCGAGCATGAACGTGATAGAGCTGGAGATTCCTGACCAAAACATTGATATAGAAGGTGATCAGGAACCTTTTATTGTTCATAAACTCTGAAGGTAGAAGTTGAGTTGAATCTGACAAAGAGTAACTGGGGTTTTGGGGTTTTTTTTTGTTTGCTTTTGTAAATAATTCTCAAAATAGTGAGTAGGAAATTGGAAGTTGAAGGAACCTCCACTGGGTAAAACAAGGAAAGTCTAGTGAGTTAATGGAAGAAGTCACCCAACAAGTAATACCTGCGTTACTAAATTGGAAGAGGGGAGATTTAGGTTGGATCTTAGGAAGAACTTCTTTGGTGTGGGGGTGGGGAGACCCTGGAAGTGAAGAGGGGAGATTTAGGTTGGATCTTAGGAACTGGAGGGGTTCAAGGCCAGGCTGGATGGGGCTTGGAGCAACCTGGGCTGGTGGGAGGAGGTGTCCCTGGATGTCCCATCCCAGGATGGTCTCCAAGGTCCCTTCCAACCCAACCGATTCCATGATCTGATGGAAGGGCTGGAGAACAGCCCCAAGGAGAAGGACTTGGGGGTGGGGGTGGGTGAGAAGCTCAACGTGAGCTGGAGAAACTCAAGGTGGAGCTGGAGAACGTTGATCCTGGAGAAGAGAAAGTTCTGGGGAGACCTCAGAGCCCCTTCCGGTCCCTGAAGGGGCTCCAGGAGAGATGGGGGTGGACTCTGGATCTAGGGACTGACAGCCCAATCCCTGGAGGGGTTCAAGGCCAGGTTGGATGGGGCTTGGAGCCACCTGGTCTGGATGATCTCCAAGGTCCCTTCCAACCCAACCCATTCCATGATCCCATGGAAGGGCTGGAGAACAGCCCCAAGGAGAAGGACTTGGGGGTGGGGGTGGGTGAGAAGCTCAACGTGAGCTGGAGAAACTCAAGGTGGAGCTGCGGAATGTTCATCCTGGAGAAGAGAAAGTTCTGGGGAGACCTCAGAGCCCCTTCCGGTCCCTGAAGGGGCTCCAGGAGAGATGGGGGGGACTCTTCATGAGGGAGGGGAGCCATGGTTTTCTTTTACGTGTGTGCTTTTTATCCAGAGCAAATTAGATTGAGGCGAGTGCTGACCCCCGTGTGGTTTGGTTATATTTCAGGATAGCAGCCTTCAGGATCTGAAGGGAGCTCCAGGAGAGCTGGAGAGGGACTCTTGGTCAGGAAGTCTAGTGACAGGACGAGGGGTAATGGTTTTAAACTGGAAGAGGGGGAATTTAGATGAGATCTTAGGAAGAAGTTCTTTGGTGGGAGGGTGGTGAGGCACTGGAACAGGTTGCCCAGGGAAGTTGTTGATGCCCCATCCCTGGAAGTGTTTAAGGCCAGGCTGGATGGGGCTTGGAGCAACCTGCTCTAGGGAGAGGTGTCCCTGCCCAGGGCAGGGGGGTTGGGACTTGGTGATCTTTAAGGTCCCTTCCAACTCTGACCATTTTATGATTCTATGATTCTTTTAGTTGTTGGTGCTGAGTGTCCTGTCCCCTCTGGAGCTGACACTTGGTCTCTTTCCAGCTCTGCAGGTGGCTTTCGGCTCGCTCTACAGAGACGACGTGTTGATCAAACCCAGCCGAGTGGTTGCACTTTTAGCAGCAGCCTGCATGCTGCAGCTTGTAAGTAACAAGTGTGCTCTGGTTTTGGGGATTTTCTTTTCAGTTTGTGATCAACTGACGGGTGATTTCAGCTGGAGAAATGAGTCATCTTTCCAGACTTAAGTTGGGGAAAAACCCCAAAGATAATGCAGTGGGTTTATTTCAAAGCGCTGCGTCTAAGATTCAGCTGTAATATTTCGACAATCGTATCTAGAAGTAGATTAAAACGTGTTTTAAGAGTTCCTTTCTTCCACCCTGAAGGTTTTCATGAAGATTTTCTTTCTAATGATGTATTCATTTAAAAAAAACAGTGTTTTTCTGAGGGGTGATGGTTTCCATTTCCCGCCCGACGCCCCAAGGTCGCTGCAGCACGTGTGACTCGGGGAGTGATTCAGGCACGAAAACTCCTACAAGCTGCCCAATCTTTGATGCTTCCTGTTGGGGAAATTATAAAACTCTGGATCTTTGTGGGTTGTTTTTTTGTTGTTTTTGCTCCTCCCTGCAGGATGGCTTAATCCAGCAGTGCGGTGAAACGATGAAGGAAACCATCAATGCCAAAACCGTGTGTGGGTATTACAATTCAGCGGGGACGTATGGGTTAGACTCCGTGAAGAAAAAGTAAGAATTGCTTTCTCTGAGCTGCTTTCTACGTTGTTAATTAAAGAATTGCTTTCTCTGAGCTGCTTTGTACGTTGTTAATTAAAAGGCTGCGTTTACAAACAGGGCGATTAATAAAACTAACACCCAAGTTGGTTTTTTTTTTCCTTTAAAACTGTCTGACTTAGGCTCTGTTTGTCCCATTTAATTTTCCAATTTCTAATCTTAAAGTGGGTGTAGGCTGCAGTAGATAGATTGCCTCACGCTGTGAATTAATTAATTACTAATTATTAATTATGTAAAAAGCAGTATGTTTAGTCTCCAGCGTGACGGTGAAACAATCCTTGCGATCATTGGCTGGTTTATTGCGAAGCTGCTTTAATATTCGGAACTGAAGCTTAACTTTATCTTAATTAGGAGGGATAATTACACATTTGGGAGCAGAAGGCCGAGGTCTTTGGCTCTGAATCAGCTTGTTCTCAGCTTTTGTGGCTTTAGCAGTAGTTTGAGTTCAGCTTTTGCTGTACCCTGAGAGAAACCAGATGCAAATTGTAAGAGTAAGAGAATATTTTGGCAAGTTTTAGGGTAAACTTTGTGGGTTTGAAATAACTCTTTTCATGCTTTTATGCAGGTTAAAAAGTGGGTGGTACATCAGCAGGCTTTGTGAGCCTGAGCAGCTGCTGTGGGAATGTTGAAATATATAAGAAAAGAAATGAAGGTGTTTATTCCTTGCTTTTTAATGTAGGTGCCTTGAGTGGCTTCTGAATAACCTGATGACCCATCAGAGTGTTGAACTCTTCAAAGAACTCAGGTACAGGCTTCAGTTGACCTTGGGTGATGAAGTCTAATTTCTTCTAGAGTACACAGCTCGCTCCAAATCACTTTCTGGGCCGTTGATGGGTGCTGTTATTATTTTTTTCCCCCAGCATAAACCTCATGAAACAGCTGATCAGCTCTTCTAACCTGTTTGTGATGCAAGTGGAGATGGATGTGTACACTGCTCTCAAAAAGGTACTTGGCAAAGGGGCTGTATGAAGTTGAACTTGTTGAGTTGACTTCTTCAATGAACTCACCAGACTTTCCTCCTTTTACCCAGTGGATGTTCCTTCAGCTGGTGCCTTCTTGGAATGGGTCTTTGAAACAACTCCTAACCGAAGCTGATGCCTGGTTTGCCAAGCGTAGGAAAGGTAGGATTCATCGGCGTGCCCTTGGATCCTGGAAGGTGTCTTGTCCACTCCAGACCTTCTCTTGGGGAAGGCTTCCCTCTGCCATCCGTCCCTGGGTCTGGGATTCTCCCCAATGAGAGATTTTTCAACATTTTCTCCACATCTTTTCAAGTGAGCAGCCGTGCTCGTTGTTCGGTTAGATAAAGCTTTTGTTGCCTCCTGACTAGGAGGCACTTGTGTGTTTCAGAAGAGGAAGAGTCGAGTCTAACATTACTGCTGAAAGGATTGGAAAGTAAATAATTTCTTAATTTTACTTGCAAACCAGAATTTGCCTGTATGTAGTAACTTTCTCGGATTGTAAAGTTAAAACTCAATCCTGAATGTAAGTTCTGGAAGATATTTGTGGACGATATGAAGATATTCTGGGTCTGGAGGATGTTTATGGACGATATGAAGATATTCTGGGTCTGGAGGATATTTAGGAAGGTCAGTCGTGATACAGCTGCTCTTGTCTTGCAGATTTTGAGGGTGACATCACCTTCCTGGAGTCGGAACAGGGCAGCGCCTTCCTGCCGGTGTTCACACACTTGAGGCTGCAGTACATCATCAGCGACTTGGCATCGGCCAGGATTGTGGAGAAAGATTCCCTCATACCCTCAGGTGAGCGAGCTGTGTGTGCCTTCCCTGGGCTGTCTGACCTTCGAGTCACTGGGGAAGATGTAGGTGCATTTACTGGTCTTACCGCTCCCGTGGTTATCTCCCGCGGCAGAAGCTGACTGTTAAAGGCTCACACGTAGGAGTGTTCAAGCATTTTGTTGATCAGTCAGTTTATCCAAATACTCTATAATCAATAGTACCTTATCAGGGTTTAAATGACCCCATACACACGCAAAAAAAAAATCTCTTTGCCTTTGAAGAGAGCAAAACTTGCCAGCATTCAACTGTTTTGTAGCCGTTGCCTTTCTCAACAGAGCTGGGTGGTTTCTGATGGGATTTGGACTAGTACCTGAAAAAGGAAACCAGAAGCACGAGATGCAGTGACCTTTCTCCCATCTTCGAAGAGGAGTGTTACTCCCTAACAGATATTTAGGATATTTTTGGAGGAGATAAGATACTGTAGTATTCCATTCTTGTCCTTGTATAAAAGTGCATCCTCATTCTAGGTCCTGGTGCTTTTTGAAGCCCGTAGAGTGAAATAGCATTTAACATAATCAACGTTATGCTATTACTGAAAAACAGAGAGCCCCATTCTCATCTTGCTGCTGAAGTCTGAGTTCAGAGATAGGTTTTGTTCTTTGCTTGAGAGCTGTGCAAACCTCCCTGCTGATGGAGGAACAAGACTGGAAATAGGTTACCCAGTTGGGCTCTCACTGGAACATGTTTTTCCACTGTCATTCCTATCTTTTCTCATCCAAAGCACCTGCCCCTCCTTCTTTTTCCACTTTGTTAACATTTTTTTTTCTTTTTTCCCTCTCAAGAATGAGTTGTGTTCCCTGTAACAGTGTCTGGACGTCTCCTGCTCTGCCTTGGAGTGTGGCTCTTGCTGTCCCTGCCCCGTATTTCACTCAGTTCCATATTCCCTTGTCGTAGTTGGATCTTACCATTGGATTTTGCATCTTAACTCTCTGGCACCTTGTTTTTCCGAGCTCTCATGTACACAGCTTTATTATTTATTTATTTTTTTAATACCTGTCCCCAGTATAACCATCCATCCGTGCGGCTGTGATGTCTCTTTATAGGTGTAGTTGCCAAATATCAATTAAGACTGCTTCTATTCAGCTCTTTATCACCTTTGTTTGTAACTTCTTGATGTCTGCAGTCTTGTCATCTGCCCATCCTTCCAGCCCTGGGGGTTGCATTGGATTCTTGCTACGTGCAAATATTTCACCTGTCTTGGAGTTACACTCCTGCCTTCCCGGAGAATTAAAATATAGACATGTTATTATTAGTTTTTTTCATCTCATATTGGCTTTTTCCTACATGCTGCCATGGATGTGATGGATACAATGCCAAACCAGACCTCTCGGGATATTCCTCTTGAAGCCTGCTGGACTGATCAGATTGGTAGATGCTTTCCAAAAGCTTCCTGAGATGGAGTGAGCGTCACCACTCAGTTTGCCTTTCTTCTACTGCTGTGTCCCCTCTCTGCCAGGAACAGCGCTTTCCTTGCTCGTCACTGGATGACCTTGAGCAATTCCTTCTCAGGCTTTGAAATGTTTGAAGGATGAAGCTGTCAGAGGCTGAGTTCTGACTCTTTGTCATGGGAGGGTCCTTTCCTCTCTAGAAATCTGTCTCTTGAGTGCCAGTACATCCGTAGATGGACTGCCTTTCCCTGCTTCTGCTTCTGATTTAAATTTGTAGCTTAATAGGTGGAGAAAAGACTGTCTTCTGCAGTAGTTCTGATAAAGTAGAATATGGATTTCTGTGACCAGTTCTGGGCTGCCCTGTTCAGGAAGGACAGGGGACTGCTGGAGAGGGGACAGCAGAGGACCATGGAGATGCTGAGGGGAGAAGAACATCTCAGTGATGAGGAAAGGCTGAGGGACTTGGGGCTGTTGAGTCTGGAGAAGAGAAGGCTGAGGAGGGAACCCATCAAGGGGGGGTGTCAGGAGGATGGGGCCAGGCTTTTCCCAGTGGTGCCCAGTGACAGGACAAGAGGGAACAGGCACAAACTGGACCATGAGAAGTTGCATCTCAACACGAGGAGGCACTTGTTGCCTTTGAGGGTGTCAGAGCCCTGGCAGAGGCTGCCCAGAGAGGTGGGGGAGTCTCCTCTGGAGACATTCCAACCCCCCAGGATGCATCCAAGTGTCCAACCTGCTCTGGGTGGCCCTGCCCTGGCAGGGGGTTGGGTTGGGTGGTCTCCAGAGGTCCCTTCCATCCCCACAGCCTTCTGTGAGGAAGGACCTCGGTTGTCCTCTGCTCGCAGTGTCTGTGTCAAAGTGTTCTTCGAGCAGCAGGTGGAGGCAGAGCATTAGAGACCCGCTTTAGGTGGCTGCTCTGCTCGGTTCCTTCCAGCAGATGGGGCAGTTTTGGACCTCGAGGAAGCCATAAAGTTTGATTTCGTACATCCAAATCCCGGAAGAACAGCTCTGATCTTCGATACGCGCTGTTTGATGTGCTTAAGTTGATATTTAAAGTAAATAAAATCCACGTTACTGAAGATTGATCCTGCTGCAGATTATAATCAAAGTGCAAAACCATCGTCACTGTGTAATGAAAATAAAGTAACTTTGGGTGAATGACCCTGTAGGTCCTGAATTTAACCGTGACGTGGGAGAACTGGATTATTTCCTTGTGAAGTGAGTTTGTCGGCATGGGAATTGGCACAAGCCAGAGATTTGCCAGACTTGCCCTTGATTTTCTTCTCTTAATGTTGCTGCTGTTATCGCTCAGTGAAGCTGTGCTGGGCAGCCTTGGCTCAGTGTTCTGCAGCGGAGAAATTTGTGTGTCTGTACCCAAACCTAGAAACCTTCTGTCTGCGTGTGGCAGAGGGAAGAGCGTTGCTTCAGTTGTTGCGAGATTAGTTGCAACTTGGAGGCCGATTTGCTTGTGCTTATGGAAAAAGAACGTGGCATTTTCTCTTATTGTGAGATCCTCGATTTCTTCTTTCATAATTAACCAGTTCATAAGCTGCAATAAGTGCTGGAATAGGCTCAGCTGCTTTGTGGTCTTGCGGAGGGAAAGGTGGGGTGATAACCATTCCTTGAGTAAGAGTAGTTCAGGGAAGAGCATCTGAGCAACGATTGTTCGTTTTAAAAGATAGATAGAAATAAATAAGAGGCTTGAATTCTGAGAGAACTGGAAAAGCAGGGAGGGAGGAAGAGCAGAACGTGGAGACCTCTGCGTGCTGGGACTTCATACTCGATAGCCCTCGTTGTCTCTCTGTTTCAATCTGTTGCCCAAAGATCTGTGCTGAGATCAGGAAGCCTTGCTCCTCCTTTTGAAAGGAGGTTTGGCTGAATATTATCGAGGCACTTCTGGCCAGGCTGAGGTGCTGGTGTTGAACCCACAAACGTGGAAACGACCAGGTAGTTTGTAGAAGCCTTGTAGAAACTCCTGTAAGCCTTTTAGGTTGTTGCAGATGCAGTTGTTCTCGGGGAGGTGAGGGAGGAGATGGTGTTGAGCAGTGGGAAGAACAGTGTAATTGAATGGTTGTTGTTTTTTTTAATCCCCTGGATGTGCACAGGACCCGCAGGAGACAACTGGAACAGTGTGTTAGGAGTTCCCACCAGAGTCTGCTCTTGTTTGCACAGACACAGGGACGTGCAGCATGTCTGTCCGTGGAGGGTTCCTTGTTCTGCTTCACGTCTCCTGATTTCTTTATTATTTCCTTTTTCCTTCCCGCACATCCATTCTCTGTTCCTTACCTGCGCAGATTTTCCTGAAACAATTTTTTTACTTTCTGTTGTGCTTTGGTTAGTTCCCACCTCGGTCCTACCACAGTCTGAAATCTTAACTCTCTGGAGTGAGTAGGACGAGGGCTGGCACTGAGATTTTTGCATCTGGGGGCGATCTCAGCACCNGCCTGTCCTCACAGCAGAGCTGCTCCAGCCCTCCCAGCATCTTGGTGGCCTCTGCTGGACCTGTTCCAACAGTTCCATGTCCTTTCTGTGTTGAGGACTCCAGAGCTGGACACAGGGCTCGGGGTGGGGTCTCACAAGCGCAGAGTAGAGGGGAAGAATCAGTCTCGCTGCTTCCCCCTTCCATCATCATCATCTTCCTCAGCTGCCTGCTCTGTGTTTCCTGGCAGCTGGTTCTCACTGTCCCTTCTGAGCTTGCGGTGCTGCCCCAGCTCCTTATCGTGCTGAGGAAGAGCTCCCAGAGCTCCCAGGCCCTGCTTTTGGGTGCCCGCCCTCCCTTTTGGGTACTTACAAGCTCTGAGCTTTTGTTCTGTTTTATCTGTTTGGTTGCCACTGTTCAAGTAATACAGCCGATAAAAATCTTTATGGTGTTCCAGCAGAAGACATGATTTGTGTTTATTCCCAGCAGGGGACAGTTTCCGTTCTGGTTTTGCCATGTCCATGCTAAATCACTATTTCCTTTAATCCTTCCATTCCGTTTTCTCCTTGTTTGACTTGGGGAGAATCCAAGAGAAAAACAGCATCTTCTCCCGAGAGCTCATTAACGAGCTGCTTGGCTTAACAGAACTTTGCACGCCGAGGAAACTGGTTGAGTTGCATCCCTGCTGGCTCTTGTGGGTGCTGGGTCAGAGGGATGCAGTCCTGAGCTCCTTGGTTGGTGATTTTTATCTTCTGGAGATGAGCATCCCCAGCGCGGTACCAGGTGGCGCGTTCGCACAGGTCGCCCAGTTAAGGAGTTTAACCTTATTCATTCAATGTAATTTTATCTTTTTTTTTCTCCTGTAATTCAAATGTGTATGAAACGTCCCCATTCCCCGCTCCAAAGACAACACCAAGCCTTCTTTTTTTTTTTGTTTTCTTTTTTTTTGTGTTTTTTTTTTTAATTTTAGAATGGCTGTCCTCTGTTTACAAACAGCAGTGGTTTGCCATGCTCAGAGCAGAACAAGACAATGATATTGGGTAGGTATATTCCAGGCTTTCCTTTCTTCCTTTCTTCCTTTCTTCCTTTCTTCCTTTCTTCCTTTCTTCCTTTCTTCCTTTCTTCCTTTCTTTCTGCAAGTAGAAACCTTCCTCTCATAGAAATTCTGACGTTATTGAGGTTTGGAGTTGGCCTTGAGAGGAGCTGGGGGGATTTCAGTGATTTTTAAACTCTGTTTCTCTCAGGGGGAGCTGCCTGTCCCCCCGGGGCTGGCTGATTTCCTCTCGCTTCAACAATGAATCTCTAGAAAACCTCGTACAACACCAGCAGAGATGAAGGTTGGGGAGGGAGGTTCTGGATGTTCTTTTCTGTCGGTTAAGGCTTCTCGCTGGTGCTTTGCCTGGAGATCAGTCTTGATGCTGCCAAGGAGCAACCTCGTCGCCTTCCGCTTCCAGGCCCGCTTTAGGCAAAGTACAGCAGATGGAGAAGAAGCCTTTACTGTCCTGCTGCCTTCCTCCTGGGCTAGGTGGGTGTCCTGGGTCGAGAGACCCAGAACCAACTTTTCTAGTGATGTTGGGAAAATTGCACTTTTAGAAGACTCTAGTGTCTGAATTCATGAAAATACTGACTTTATGGCCAGGCTCTGGGAGATTCAAGGTCTCGGTGTTTTCGAGCCTTGCCAGGCGCAGGGACGAGGAGGAGCAAGACCTGGGCATTGACCCAAGCTGCCAACAGGGTTATTTCATACCATCAATGTCACATTCACTAGAAATTGGAAGAGTTTGCTGCGTAGGGGGCTCTCCCTTGATGGTGGTGGGTCCAGACAACCCCTTGCCCCGGTGCCGGACCCCTGAGGCCTCCCTCTCCTCCTGAAGCCGTTGCACTCGCAGGGTCCGACACTTGCTGTCCCTGCTGGGAGGGCACAGCTTCTGCTGAGAGCACGGGCTGAGCATAATTCTGGTAAATTTTATATCAGTATCGGGATAATACTGGTTCTTTAGTGTTATTGTTAATGATTCATTCTGTTAAATCTATTTACATTTCAACCTGGTGTTTCTTTGCGTTCCCCAATTGCCCTTTCCTGGGTGGGGAGGGCTCATGGGGCGATGGAATAATTGTCTGCACAGCAATAAATTGTTGTGGGTTTTCCCAAACCATAACAGTGGGCAAGAGGATGGTTTGCCATGGAACTAACGATTAGTGTGAAGGCAGATTGTATTTTTTTGTTTATGCAGGGATAACCGTACGCTGACCTTTGTTCCTGCCTCTCCCTGGCACCGAGCAAGGGCCCAGCACCCAGCAGGGCTTGGCATCCCCCCACCTCTTCGCTTCATTCCCTTCTGCTTCCACAGCCTTTCCCCTCCCCAGTGTTTCTGTTTGATAGCTCTGCTGCCAGCACCTCCACCTTGTCCTCAACACAGAAAGGACGTAGACCTGGTGGAACGGGTGAAGTGAAGGGCCACCAAGATGATTAGAGGGATGGAGAAGACAGGCTGAGAGAGCTGGGGCTGTTCAGCCTAGAGAAGAGAAGGCTCCGGGGAGACTTTGGAGCTGGGGAGGGACTCTTGGTCAGGGAGTGGAGGGACAGGACAAGGGAGAAGGGTTTTAAATTGGAAGAGGGGAGATTTAGATGAGATCTCAGGAAGAACTTCTTTGCTGTGAGGGTGGCGAGGCACTGGCCCAGGTTGCCCAGAGAAGCTGTGGCTCCCCCATCCCTGGAGGGGTTCAAGGCCAGGCTGGATGGGGCTTGGAGCAACCTGGTGTGGTGGGAGGTGTCCCTGCCTAGGGCAGGGGGGTTGGAACTGGATGATCTTGAGGGTCCCTTCCAACCCCAACCATGCTGTGATTCTATGATCTTTTTCCAGGCAGGGCATCCTTCTCCACCACTAAGACGCTCTTCTCTGTTGACCTGCCAGAGAGTAGAAAGGCTTTTGCAGAAGGATCTGGACGGGCTGGATGGATGGGTTGAGGCCAGTGGGATGAAGTTCAACAAGGCCAAGTGCCAAGTCCTACCCTTGGGTCACAGCAACCTCCTGCAGCGCTGCAGGCTTGGGGCAGAGCGGCTGGAGCTGCCTGAGCAGGAAAGGACCTGAGGGTGTTGGTGAACAGCAGGTTGAACATGAGCCAGCAGCGTGCCCAGGTG
Organism: Thinocorus orbignyianus; assembly: GCA_013400375.1. NCBI lineage: Eukaryota > Metazoa > Chordata > Aves > Ciconiiformes > Thinocoridae > Thinocorus > Thinocorus orbignyianus. Next base: position 43,559 of record VXBW01003220.1, on the reverse strand, counting down.
GCCAGGAAGGCCAACAGCATCCTGGTCTGGATCAGGAACAGCTTGGGGAGTAGGACTCTGGAGGTGATTGTCTTTCTCTTCTACTCAGCACTGGTGAGGCCCCACCTCAAGGGCTGTATCCAGTTTTGGGCCCCTCACCATATAAAAGACCTTGAGGGGCTGGAGCAGGCCCAGAGAAGGGCAGCAGAGCTGGTGAGGGGTCTGGAGACCAAGGAGAAGGGTCTGGAGAACTTGTGAGGAGCAGCTGAGGGAGCTGGGGGTGTTCAGCCTGGAGGAGGCTGAGGGGAGACCTTCTGGCTCTCTCCAACTCCCTGAAAGGAGGGTGTAGCCGGGGGGGGTCGGTCTCTTCTCCCAAGGAACAAGATGGGACAAGAGGAACCGGCCTCAAGTTGCCCCAGGGGAGGTTCAGATTGGGCACTGGGGACAATTTTTACATGGAAAGGGTGCTTTAGCCTTGAAATGGGCTGCCCAGGGCAGGGGTTGAGGCACCATCCCTGGAGGGATTCAAAAGCCGGGTTGCCATAAGGCTTGGAGGCAAAGGTTAGTGATGGGTCGTTGTGGGGTTTTTTGTTTGTTTGTTTTTTTTTATCAGAGTGAGGTTGCTGGTTGGACTGGATGATCTCAAAGGTCCCTTCTCACCCAGGAATTTCGGTGATTCTCTAATATGCCTGTGTTTACATCTTTTCTCCTCCCTACACCACCTGCTGTGCCGAGTCGGTGCTTCGCTGAGGAAGCTCGGTGAGGGCTGCCCTGTGCCGCCTGCGCTGTCGGGTTCCTTGGGCTGCCAGCAGCGCTGGCGTGGGCAGCGAGGCGTGGGGGTTCAGTGGATGTTCCACCTACGATCACAAACTGTTCCCTTCCGTTGGCTTTTATTGCCACGTTGCCTCGAGCCAAGTCCCTCCATCGCTTGGCAAAGGACTGAAACGGTGGCAAAACGCGGCTGGGGACGTCGTTCCTGCAGCCTTTGTCTTCTCTCCTAGGTCTTGGTGTGGTTTGTGGAGAGCGAAAGTCAGGTCAGGAAGCTGCAGAACGCTTGTTGCCTTTTAAAAACCAATAAAACAATGACTTTGTTTTCTTTTATCACTTCTATCAGCCTGACAGTTGCTGTTGGGTTGCAGTCTTTGGCTTCGCTTAGTAATTGCAATCTGAAAAGCATGAGAACCCCTGTCCCGATTTGAACCCCAGGCGGTGGCAGGGTCACAAATAACCCTGTTTTCCTTTAAAGGGAAGAGGGAATGTCCTCTTGATGGGCTTCTCCGGCAGCCAGCAGTTGAGGATTTGCCAGCAGGAGGTTTTGGCTGCGTTGTTCCTAAATGTCCAAGCACCAGCAGAGCTGTTGACAAAACCTACGGTTCCATTTAGGATCTGCTCATGCTTTAGCCCCAACACCCCGTGGCAGTGGCTTCCGTGGCTTAATCATGTTTTATGTAGGAAATAACATCCTTAATTACTTTTGATATTATCATGTAATAGTGTAAAAAAAAATCCCCCAAGCCATAACGTTGGTCTTCAAAGTCAAGATCTTTAAGAGGTGGTTCTTTTTGTCGGTAGCGGTGCTTTAGAAAAGGGTAGAGGGAAAAGCAGGTGATGGTGAAGCTATGATTTTCAGCTCCTAAAGATGAGCATCGGGTGGTCGTAGCTTGTCTCTGATCCTTTTAGTTTTCTTGGGAAGGCTTTTCTCCTAACGCTGTGGTTGATGCATCTAAGAGTAGATCCCACATGGTGTGTTACCTTCCAGCTCGTATGGAACCGCGGGTGATGTGAAAGTGAGCGTTAGCATCATCATCAACGTTCTGACACCAGATAAGACCCTGGATTTGCTTATTTTTGATGTCTTTCTGCATCTCACTGTAGTGCAGTGAGAGCATTTTGGTTGTCAGCCATTGGATACAGGAGCATGGAACGGTCCGGGCTTGAAGGGACCTTCCAGAGGTCAGCTCGTCCCACCTCCCCGCAGTCAGCAGGGGCACGCTCCGGGAAAAGAGCAGGAGTGAAGATGGTGGGAATGGGACCTGCTTCCAAAACGAGCTGCTTTGGTGCCCAACCACAGGGCTGGTGGTTTCAGCATCCCTTGGAATGAGCAGAGTATTTTTTCCATGTTTTTCCCTCTTGTCTAATTTTCTCTTTTGCAGTATGGGATTTGATTTTATTTTATTATTTTGTTTCATTCTATTTTCTTAAGGCAGCTAAAACTGAAAATCTCAGGCAGAGGAAGCTTTACTTAACAATAGGCTTCTGTTTGCCCAAATTTTTCTTATTCTGGCATTCACTGCCCAGGTCTTTCAGGAAGGGCAATGGTGAGAAGCAGCTGAGAATGCAGTGTTTCTTCTCGCTATGTCCCAGGGTCTGACTTTAGCAGGTTACAAACTTAATGGCTCGAGGTGGTGTCCAGGTTACTGTTTGTTTAATAGTCAATAATGAGCTAATTAGTCTTTGAACGAGGTGTTCTCCAGAGTTGTGTGGGAGGGAGGAGTTGGAGTGGGTACACGTGCCTGTGTGGAGAGCTTTCCTCCTGCTCTGTGCAACTGGGATGTTGCTGGTCCATCTCTAAGACAACTGTGAATGATTTGAAGTCCTGAGTCCTGTCATCTCCTGTCATCTCCAGGCCAGCTGCAGCGCTGACCCCCAGGGAGATCTAGTTGCAGGATCTAGCTGGAGGTCCGTAACATGTGGGGTCCCCCATGAACCAGAACCAGGTCCAGTCTTTGATATTTTCATCGATGACCTGGACGAAGGGATGGAATGTCGCCTCGGCATGTTTGCTGGTGACACCAAACTGGGAGGGGTGGCTGACACAGCAGAAGGCTGGGCCACCATCTAGCGAGACCTGGACAGGCTGGAGACTTGGGCAGAGGGGAACCTCATGAAGTTCAACCAGGACAAGTGTAGGGTGCTGCCCCTGCACCAGGACAAGGTGGGGGTGACCTGCTGGAGAGCAGCTCTGAGGAACAAGACCTGGGAGTCTTGGTGGACAACAGGGTGCCCATGAGCCAGCAATGGGCTCTGGTGGCCAACAGTCTCCTGGGGGGCATCAGAAGATGGGGAAAACCTCAAGGGAGGTCATCCTGCCCCTCTGCTCTGCCCTGGGGAGGCCCCGGCTGGAGCACTGGGACCAGTTGTGGGCTCCCCAGTTGCAGAAGGACAGGGAACTGCTGGAGAGGGGACAGCAGAGGAGCATGGAGATGCTGAGGGGCCTGGAGCATCTCTCTTGGGAGGAAAGGCTGAGGGACTTGGGGCTGTTGAGTCTGGAGAAGAGAAGGCTGAGGGGGGAACCCATCGAGGGGGGATGTCAGGAGGATGGGGCCAGGCTTTTCCCAGTGGTGCCCAGTGAGAGGACAAGAGGGAACAGGAACAAACTGGACCATGAGAAGTTGCATCTCAACACGAGGAGGCACTTCTTGCCTTTGATTGTGTCAGAGCCCTGGCAGAGGCTGCCCAGAGAGGTGGGGGAGTCTCCTTCTCTGGAGACATTCCAACCCCCCTGGACACGTTCCTGTGGGACCTGCTCTGGGTGGTCTCCAGAGGTCCCTTCCAACCCCACATTATTCCATGAGATGCCTGAGGTTTCTAACTCATGTCTCAGATGGGAAAATACCCAACCATTCCTTTACATTAAATATTTTGGATGTTCAGGAACCCTGTAGCTGGAAGAAAAGAAGGAAGGTTTTATAAACTCATCCTTTTATCCAGGTTTGCTGCCTTTTCTCTCACACTTGCTGCCCCCGTCAGTGTCTGCGTGTTTTCTTCCATAGAGACAAGGATGGAAGCTCAGTGAGCGGGATGAAACGTGGGGTCTGACTCCCCGGGAGCTGAAGTAAGGCTCTATTTTCATATCCCACCCGGTGCACAGCGTCATTGCACCTGCTTATTCCTGGACAGCCAGCATGGAAATGATCCTGCTTTGAGACGTGGGATGTGGTTCCTATTTTGGTTAAAACAGAAGAGGAATCTTTTCTTCTCCTCTCTAAAGTCACCTCGTTTGCATTTAAAGGAACTGAAGAGATTTATTCACGAATTTAGCGCAGTGCTGGAGCTTCTGACTTTGAACCCTGGCTGCTGAAGTGGATCACTTTTCCTTTTGTCTTTTTAAAAAAACGAAAGCATTCTTCAGCGGCAGATGCAGGACAGGTCTTTGGAACCCACGAGTGGAATTGTGTCTACTCCAATAGTCTCTGTGGCAGCGTTTAAGAACAAAATAGAATAAAAACTAAAAAAGCAAGCTGTTTCTTTTCCCTGAGCACACGGCAGGCTGGTGGCGGTGGTTGAAGCTGGAAGATTTGCATCTTGTGAGGCTGCTGGAGGAGTTGGGAGGTGGGAGCGCCGCTGTCTGTCTGCACATTATGGACTAATGTTTGCAAAATTTGTCACTAATGAACCAGAAATAAACCTCCTCTCTCTCACCGTGACCGGATTCGGGTCAGCTCCATAACCCGTTCAGCGGGAAGATGCGGAAAAGCACATGGGATGAATTTGGGTAGCTTGATTAGCTTATTTGCTTAATTTATTCATCAAATACTTCAGGGCCACCAAGATGATGAGAGGGCTGGAGCAGCTCTGCTGTGAGGACAGGCTGAGAGAGCTGGGGCTGTTCAGCCTGGAGAAGAGAAGGCTGCGGGGAGACCTTGGAGCAGCCTTCCAGGATCTGAAGGGAGCTCCAGGAGAGCTGGAGAGGGACTCTTTGTCAGGGAGGGGAAGGACAGGACAAGGGAGAATGGTTTTAAATTGGAAGAGGGGAGATTGAGATGAGATCTTAGGAAGCAGTTCTTTGGTGTGAGGGTGGTGAGGCACCCAGGTGGTGAGGTTGCCCAGGGAAGTTGTTGATGCCCCATCCCTGGAAGTGTTCAGGGCCAGGCTGGATGGGGCTTGGAGCAACCTGCTCTAGGGAGAGGTGTCCCTGCCCAGGGCAGGGGGGCTGGAACTTGATGATCTCTAAGGTCCCTTCCAACTCTGACCATTCTATGATTCTACAATTCTATGATTCATCTTCCAGGACTGGGTGTTACAAAAAGAGGGTGGAAGGAACCTCAGGCTGGGTTTGTTCGTACAAGCTGTAGCCGCAAGTTCTGGTGGTGTGTGTGAGCAGGTGTTGCAGCTCTTCTCGCTTACACCGCTCGGGGGGTATCGTTTGACATCTCAGCTTTCGAATTTAACTGGTGTGGGGGGTGGTTGGAGTTGCCTTTCGTTGTGATTTATTATCCTTTCAGTGTTTTTCCTGGGTGGAACTCCCAAGACTTTTCTGGCAGGGGTCGCTGATTTGCTTAATGATGTCAGGGTGCCTAAAGTTAACGCCCCCCCGGGAGGCTGGTTTGACTCGACGCTGGCTCCGCAAGATTTTCCTACGTGTTGGCAGGCAGGGGGAAACTGTCGGGTGAAACAAGTTGGCGTTGGTGTAGGGTGACAGGATCAAGAAGCTCGTGGTGCTCCGTCATGATGGCTGTGGGTAGACTTTCCTTTTTTAAAGACAACTTGTGTAACCAGCCTCTTGAGGAGTCTTTCACCGTGTCTCTGCGGGTGCTTCTCCATCACCCAGCTGGTCCTTAGCACTTGTTTGTGCTGTTGGGTGGTGGGACCCTGGCCCAGGCTGCTCTGAGAAGCTGTGGCTGCCCCATCCCTGGAGGGGTTCAAGGCCAGGCTGGATGGGGCTTGGAGCCACCTGGCGTGGTGGGAGGTGTCCCTGCCCAGGGCAGGGGGGTCGGAACTGGATGATTTTGAAGGTCCCTTCCAACTCCCAACCATTCCATGATTGTAATTTGGGTTGGAAAGGATCCTGGGAGGACATCTAGCCTGAGCTCTGCTCAATGAAGGGTCGGTTGTGTGCTCACACCAGCGTACTTGGGTCTGTTCATCTTTCCCACCTTAAAGTACCGTACAAAGCTATTTAAATGTCCTTAAAGATGCCTCTTTTTCCTCTTTTTTTTTTTTTCTTTTCTTTTTTGCAGGCCTCAAGAAATAAATAAAGAGGAACTGGAAGCCAACAGCATGAGGTGTGGTCGCAAACTTGCAAAGGACGGTGATGTAAGTGTGGCAGGTGGCTGGCGGGGCTTAGACATGTTATTTTCAAAACATACCGGTCTTCCTTGTCAAATTGCAACAAAAAGGAGACGGGACCTTTAAAAAAATACTTTGTTCTCCCTTGAAGAGTGAAAACACTCGCTGTCTTTACCATGAATAAGGAATTAAGTGTTTTAATCGTGCCCGTACACCGAAAACAAACCCATGTTTGGAAGAACCTTTAGCATGTGAAAAGAGGGAACCTGGCCAGGGCTTGTCGTTGGAGGCTTGTCAAACACTTGCAGTTAAAATACAGCTCCCGTCACGGGTGTCTTTTCTAAATGGAAAAGGAAGGTTCCTGGATAAAATGTGCAATAGTCACAGCCAGGTCTTGGGGGGAAAAAAAGAGGAAACGTGAATGTTTTCCCACTGAAGTCGCTTCATCCAAGGATCTCATACTCCAGGGAGTGCTCTGGGCACAGATGTGGTGAAATTCAGAAATACAGCACCAGTGACCAGAGAGCAGAAGTATTTGAAATGCAGAAGTGTTTGAAATCCACCCTCGTTAATCTCTGTCCATATATTTGGCTGGTGTTAAACTTGTCTGGTGTATCATCTGTCTGCCAGGGCTGGCACCCCCCAAGGCCAGTGGCTCCCCACTAAGATGTCTTCTGTTTCAGAGAGGTGTTGGTGAGGAGGAGGGGAAAGGTTTTAAATTGGAAGAGGGGAGATTGAGATGAGACCTCAGGAAGAACTTTGGTGTGAGGGTGGTGAGGCACTGGAACAGGCTGCCCCGGGAAGCTGTGGCTGCCCCATCCCTGGAGGGGTTCAAGGCCAGGCTGGATGGGGCTTGGAGCCACCTGGTGTAGTGGGAGGAGGTGTCCCTGTATGTCCCATCCCAGGATGGTCTCCAAGGTCCCTTCCAACCCAACCCGTTCCATAATCTGATGGAAGGGCTAGAGAACAGCCCCAAGGAGAAGGACTTGGGGGTGGGTGAGAAGCTCAACATAAGCTGGAGTAACTCAAGGTGGAGCTCAAAAACATTCATCTGGGAGAAGAGAAGGAGACCTCAGAGCCCCTTCCAGCCTCTGAAGGGGCTCCAGGATTGATGAGGGGGACTCTTGATGAGGGAGGGGAGCCATGGGATGAGGGGGAAGGGTTTTAACCTGAAAAAGGGGAGATTTGGGTTAGATTTTTGGGAGAACTTCTTTGGTGTGAGGGTGGTGAGGCACTGGAAGAGGTTGCCCCGAGAAGCTGTGGCTGCCCCATCCCTGGAGGGGTTCAAGGCCAGGCTGGATGGGCCTTGGAGCAACCTGGTGTGGTGGGAGGTGTCCCTGCCCAGGGCAGGGGGGGCTGGAACTGGGTGATCTTGAAGGTCCCTTCCTCCTCGAACCATTCCATGATTCTATGAGGGTCCTCGAATCCACCATCCGTCTTTGTAGCTGAGAATCCCGTTGCCAAATTTTGATTTCTTGGAGATGTGGTACCAGTTGTTGGGGTTGGAGCCAATACTCAGGCTCGGTTGGTTGGTTGGTTTGTTTTATACTGATGTTCTTCAGTACTGCTGGCGCTGGACTGGGTTCAACTTTGGCTTCGACCTCCTCGTTACCTACACCAACCGCTACATCGTTTTCAAACGGAACACGCTGAACCAGCCCTGCAGCGGATCGGTCAGCCTGCAGCCTCGCAGGAACATAGCCTTCAGGTAAAGGCTGAAAAGAAACCAAACCCCAACTTAAGTCTTTCCAGCTGTGTTTGCATTAAATTTTGTTGCCACTGAGTTAGTTGCCATGGAAAATGTTCTTCTGCCTCCTCGGGAGAAGCTCTTTCTGCTGGAATAACCGAGTCAGGGGATGCTGATGGAACTGTTTGTGTACCCCTAGGTTACGTCTGGCCTCTTTTGACAGCAGTGGGAAAGTTATTTGCAGTAGAACCACGGGCTATCGGATCCTGACCCTGGAGAAGGACCAGGTATGTTTGCCCAGGGGCGTCATGGGTGGCCCAGAGAGGTTGTGGCTGCCCCATCCCTGGAGGGGTTCAAGGCCAGGCTGGATGGGGCTTGGAGCACCCTGGTGTGGTGGGAGGTGTCCCTGCCCAGGGCAGGGGGTGGCACTGGATGATCTGGAAGGTAGGTCCCTTCCAACTCCAACCATTCTGTGATTCTATGTTTGTGGAATTCTGAGCTGTTGAACTTGAGTTGTGGAGTCCGAGGTATGAAAAAAATGTCGAGAAGCCAGCGACGCTTTTGAGGAGCAGTTTTCGTTCTTGCTGTTACTGCTTGTGTGGAATTTCAAGCATTCCTTTTATAGGCAGTGGAAAATTAAACTCGTTCGTCAACTGTAACGAGAGTAGGATAGCATGGGATTTGTTGCTGGTGATAAGAGTGAAGTTAGTTCCCTCCTGAAGCCACCTGCTCGTGCTGGGCAACTTCTCCCAATGCTCCTGAGATCACCCTCTGAATAACACACCCATCAGACTCCTGCTTATTTAGAAGCAAATTTGGAGGATTTTTGAAGAAGTCTCTCCCTGATGAGTTAAAAGGAGTGTGAAGGGTGGTATTCGTGACTCTATTCAAAAGATAAATAAAAACCTCAGAGAGGAGTGGAGTTTCCTTCAGAGAACGTGCCCATCTCCACCCCTCCGTGACAGCAGAATTTAGCGAGGAATGTGAAAGACTTGATCATCAGGTTTCTGAAATCCGAACCAGCAGAGCTGGAAAACTTCTCCCTGTAAAAGTTTCCCTGAAAACTTTTCTCCAGACTCAACAGCCCCAAGTCCCTCAGCCTTTCCTCCCAAGAGAGATGCTCCAGGCCCCTCAGCATCTCCATGCTCCTCTGCTGTCCCCTCTCCAGCAGTTCCCTGTCCTTCTGCAACTGGGGAGCCCACAACTGGTCCCAGTGCTCCAGCCGGGGCCTCCCCAGGGCAGAGCAGAGGGGCAGGATGACCTCCCTTGAGGTTGTCCACATCTCCTGGTGCCCAGCAAGATGCCAGTGGCCTTCTTGGCCACTGTTTCTGGCTCGTGGCCAACCTGGTGTCCACTAGATCTCGTCCCTCAGAGCTGCTCTCCAGCAGGTCACCCCCAACCCATCCTGGGGGAGGTCATTCTCCCCCCCAGGAGACGCACCCCCATCCCCTCTTGTTCCCCTTCTTGACCTTCAGGAGGTTCCTCTCCTCTCCATTGGCCTTCTTGGCCACAAGGTCACGATACTTGAGGCCAGGCTGACCCAGAAGTGGTGACCAGGTCCAACCAGGAGTCCAGCTCATCGGACAAAGTCAGGAGTTGGGTTGACACCAAGAAGTCAGTCCATGGTCTGGACCAAGAAAGCTCACAGCCCAGCAGAACCGTGACTATGCCTGAGCTGAAGGGTGGTGCTCCTGGCCACCAGGGGCCATTGCTGGCCCATGGGCAACCTGGTGTCCTCCAGGACTCCCAGGTCTTGTTCCTCAGAGCTGCTCTCCAGCAGGTCACCCCCACCATGTCCTGGTGCAGGAGGTGATTGTCCCCCAGGGCCAAGACCCCACGCTTGCCCTGGTGGAACTTCATGAGGTTCTTCTCTGTGTTCCCTTTGCAGGAGGAGGTGGTGATGAATTTGGACAGTCGGCTCCTGATCTTCCCACTCTACATCTGCTGCAACTTCTTGTACACGTCGCCGGAGAAGAAGGCCGACGGTGAGGGGCTGCCGGATAATTTGGAAATCTGAAATTTGGAGATCTCTTGGGTGGAAGCCAGCAGCAGTTCTGGATCTCCATCTGCCCGCTTGGAGCCAGGTGCCCAGAGCTGTGACAGCAAGAGGCCTCACACTGTAGCAAATATCTCAGTATCTCCATGGCCTTAGTGTTCTCCTATGCAGATCTGAAGAGAAGAGCAGAAATTCCACAGGCCCAAACTAGTTATCCTGCTTTTTAGTTCATTTTTTATTATTATTGTTGTTGTTGTTGTTATTGTTTTATTTTATTTCTCTTCTGCCTCTTCAGCCCGCAGCCATTCCGGGGCAGGGAAGCGTTAGGCTTCTCTCTTTTTCTGGGCAAAAAACCCTGAGCCAAATTGGAAAACAGGGACTTTGTGAGCACGGCTTGCGGGATGCGGGGGTTTTGGGGGTGTGTTTTCCCGTGTCTGGGGGTTTGGGCTGGGTTTTTTCCCCCAGTCACTGATCTGTAAATAACCAGACCCACGTTTCTTGTGGCTTTTGTGGCCCTTTTCCATGAGGGCCAAAGACATCCCTGTAAATGTTGCCTGTCAACTCCTCGGAGTTATTTAACTGTACAGAACCTGCTTGGTTTTAACCCCGACGTTTCTGTCTCGTGCTTGAGCTTTTTTTTTTAAACATGGCAGAAAAGATTCATTTGGGTTTTTTTTTTACAATTTGCTGATGAGGATGCTCCGAAATGAATTATTCTCTTTTTCTTATTGTATTTTTGCCACCTACTGAATATACTCCAGCGTCCCAACCCTCGCTTCAACCTGTTCCACATCCAACCAAACCAAACACCATCCAACACCAACCAAACACCAGTTTTAAACGTTGTGGTTGGGGTTTTGGGGGGCTTTTTTTGGACTTTTTTAACCGTTCCATCGGGAATAGAATCCCCTTTGAGCTCAGGAACCTTGTGACCTCCCTGTGCCTTTCCAGCTCTTGGGTGTTTCACTCAAACTTCGGCGTCAGTTGAGCCAAGGTCACAGGATCCAAAGGAAGAGCCGGGAACAAGGGACTCCTTTTGGCTTGGTTTGAGGATGGAGCCGGGGCCGGGCAGACGCGGGGCTCCTCCTCCTCTCTCTGTGTTGGGTTTTACGTTTGTCTGCTGGGATGTTGAATTCTTTCCGGCAGGATTTTTTGGATCCCGAGTGGCGATTCCTGCCTCTTTAGTAGCCTATTTTTTTAACATTGTCAGAAAAAAAGGATCAAACCATTTATACTTTATCACAAGGGATTAAAAACGCACCTCAGGCGAGGCGGGGGCAGCGCGGCCACTTGCCAATAAATGATTCCAAGTGGAATTGTCACTGGTGTCTCCTTCTCTGTTGGATTCAGCCCCTGGGTGGGCTCTGTGTGATCTTGTGTTGTGTTCTGTTCCTTTGGATGGAGAAACCAGAAGAGAGCTGGAGAGGGACTCTTGGTCAGGGAGTGGCAGGACAGGACAAGGGTTCAAGGCCAGGCTCGAGGGGGCTTGGAGCCACCTGGGGTGGTGGGATCTTGAAGGTCCCTTCCAACTCCAGCCATTCTGTGATTCTAAAGACCAAGTTTGCTGGAGCAGATGAACATCATAAAACGCTTCATAGAATCACAGAATGGTTGGAGCCTGGCCTTGAACCCTTGTCCTGTCCTGCCACTCCCTGACCAAGAGTCCCTCTCCAGCTCTCCTGGAGCTCCCTTCAGATCCTGGAAGGCTGCTCCAAGGTCTCCCTGGAGCCTTCTCTTCTCCAGGCTGAACAGCCCCAGCTCTCTCAGCCTGTCCTCACAGCAGAGCTGCTCCAGCCCTCCCAGCATCTTGGTGGCCTCCGCTGGCCCCATTCCAGCAGGTCCATGTCCCTTCTGTGTTGAGGACTCCAGAGCTGGACACAGGACTCCAGGTGGGGTCGCAGGGGCGCAGAGCAGAGGGGGAAGATGCTTAATTAAGCTGGTTTTATTTTTTTTAAATAAATCTTGGTGTTTCTCATCTAAAACTGTCACTGGTTTGGTGGAAAGAAGCCAGGGCTGCTTGTCAAGGTCCAAAGAGAATGGGTCACCTTAAAATCCCCAGGGTTTGTGGAACACCCACCTGAATTCCAAGCTTCGGTTGTCCATTGAGCTGTGGTGGGGCACCTGCTTTGTGCCCAGGGCTCAGCACCTCGTGCTGGGGGGGCCAGATCCTGCTCAGCCTCACCACCCCCAGCCCTTGCTCCCCCCTCCCCCCTGCCAAACCATCGCTGGTGTCCTGGCTTCCCCCCCCTCCCCCTCCCCGTGCACCCCTTCTCCTGGGGAGCTCCCACCCCACGATGAGGATCGTAGAATTGCCCAGGTTGGAAAGGACCTTCAAGATCTTCTAGTCCCAGCCACGTGGGATATGGAGCCAAGAACTTACAGGGATCTCATCTTGAGGGGTTTTGTTCTTTTTTCCCCCAGGCATTTAGGACTTCTTTGTCACCTCTGCTGTCCTGGTCCCTCCCTCGCCCTCCTGGTTGTGGGGACACTGGCAGTGCGAAGAAACAAATCCCTTCCCAGCTCTGCTCCCCTTTCCCATCTCTGGTCCCCCTTCCCAACTCTGGGCCCCCCCTTCCCATCTCTGGCGCCCTTTTCCC
>VXBW01003220.1:2036-14710 GCA_013400375.1 Thinocorus orbignyianus | reverse complement strand
AAAAAAAAAAAGAAAAAGAAAAAGTGTGGTTTATTAGTATTCAAATGACACCAGCCCAGCCGGCATCTCCAGTGACTCCAGCTGAAAAGGCAGCTCGCCCCGTCCAAGCCCGCGGGGCCTCCATCTGTCTTGGCGTCTTTTCTGGGGCTGACCCCCCCCAGGACTCGGGGACAAGGGAACTGCAGATGGTGACTGGACTGAGAACAGCNTGGGACTGTCCCTTCCAACTTTAATCACTCTCTGATTCCTGAGGGATCAGCTTTGCAGGAGGAAAAAGGCAGCAAAACCTCCCTTAGAAAATTCCCAGCAGCACGGCTGCGCTGGCTGATACCACCCCTGGGTCCTCCCTCCTCATGCGATAAGATAGAGGCTGCCACGCGGTGCCCACAAACCAAACAGCCAGGGCAAACACGGAGTCCTGATTCAAGGGTCTGTTTGCTCTCAGCCAAGCATCTACAGGCGAGTGTTTCCTTCCTTCAAAAAAATTCCTGGGCTCCCTGGAAGAAAGCATGGGGCAGAGGAACCCTGCATCCCTAGAGACAGAGCTGGCGCCCAGGGGACCAGCACCTCGGAGGTCCCTCACCCCACACCTCCCACCTCGAATCTCAAGGCTTCCAAACAGCAGCCATCTCCCATTTTGTAGGAACCCTTGGATAATTGGCTTAATTAAAAAAAAAAAAAAAAGAAGAATAGGAGGAAGAAAAAGAATCATAGAATCATTCTAGATGGAAAAGACCCTCAGGGTCATCAGTCCAACCACCAGCCCCACTCTACAAAGTTCTCCCCTGCACCAGATCCCCCAACACCACATCTCAATGACTCTTCAACACATCCGGGGATGGGGACTCCACCACCTCCCTGGGCAGCCCGTTCCAGGGTCTGACCACTCTTTCTGGGAAAAATTCTTTCCTAATGTCCACTCTAAACCCACTCTGTTGCAGCTTGAAGCCATTCCCTCTTGTTCTATCGCTAATTCCCTGTGAGAAGAGACCAGCACCAACCTCTACAGTGTCCTTTCAAGGAGTTGTAGGGAGTGACAAGGTCTCCCCTCAGCCTCCTCTTCCTCCAACTAAACAGTCCCAGCTCCTTCATCAGATTTGTTCTTCAGGCCCTTCCCCAGCTCCCTTCCCTCCTCTGCCCTCACTCCAGCCCCTCCAGATCTCTCTGGTGTTGAGGTGCCCCAAAACTGGACACAACACTCATAGAATCATAGAATGGTTGGAGTTGGAAGGGACCTTCAGGATCATCCAGTTCCAGCCCCCCTGCCCTGGGCAGAGACACCTCCCACCACACCAGGTTGCTCCAAGCCCCATCCAGCCTGGCCTTGAACCCCTCCAGGGATGGGGCAGCCACAGCTTCTCTGGGCAACCTCTTCCAGTGCCCTGGTAAGGCCACACTCAAGGTGTGTCCCCATCAGTGCTGTGTCCAGGGGGGACAATCACCTCCTGACTTCTGCTGGTCCCAGGCTCTGATCCCCAGGGAGATGCAGGATGAGGTGGAGGTGCAGACCCTGGCGGCTCCCGCTCCATCCCTGCCTGCGGACGCCCTTGCCAGCCCTACCCCATCTCCCTTCAGCGAGCTGAGAGGATTCGAGCAGGAGAGGGACTTAGAAAAGCCCCACTGCTTGCAGCAGCATCTCCACCGAATTAGAGCTTGGGGAGCAGCAAAGGGGCTTACTGGGCGTGAGGCACTGGGTTTGCAGCAGCAAAAGATCCAGGATTAACCTGGTGGCTTGGTTTGGACAGAATTGGGTCCAGCGAAGAGCAACTCACAGCCAGACTGGTCCAGCAGAGTCCCCCAGCACCACTCCTTGCTGGGGAGCGCTGTAAATCCCCAGGACTGGGGCTCTGGGCAGGAAAACTCTGTTTTCTTTACAGCCCTTTCAAGATCAGCTGGTTTTGTTGCAGAAGCAGCTGGTTATTGGCAAGAATAACTCCGGCCAAGGGAAGGTGTATTGTAAAGACACCTTCAAGACACCATTCTATGATCCTATGTCCTGCCCCTTTGAATTTCCAGGGATTTGAGCACCCAAGTCCTGCAGCGTCCTCCTGAAAACCCCAGGCTGTGGATATCAGCACCTGGGGCTTAATGGAGGAGGCACCAGGAGATCTTTGTGTCAACAGCAGTGTGGAGGAGGAAACACGGAGACGCCGGTAACGCCTGGAAATGCCAGGAAGGGAGCAGGGATCATAAAATCATGGAATGGCTGGAGTTGGAAGGGACCTTCAAGATCACCCAGTTCCAACTCCCCTGCCCTGGGCAGGGACACCTCCCACCACACCAGGTTGCTCCAAGCCCCATCCAGCCTGGCCTTGAACACCTCCAGGGATGGGGCAGCCACAGCTTCTCGGGGCAACCTGGGCCAGGGTCTCATCACACTCACAGCAAAGAAGTTCTTCCTCATATCTCATCTAAATCTTCCCTCTTCCAATTTAAAACCCTTCCCCCTTGTCCTGTCCCTCCACTCCCTGACCAAGAGTCTCTCTCCAGCTCTCCTGGAGCTCCCTTCAGATCCTGGAAGGCAGCTCCAAGGTCTCCCCAGAGCCTTCTCTTCTCCAGGCTGAAGGGAGGAAGGTGATGTTTGCACCAAGCAAGGAGATCCCTCTCTCGGAGTCACTGGGGGAGCTGAACAAAGCAAGAAAAGTTGCTTTCAGCAGAGATGATGCTTGGGAAGCAGAAAATACCTCCCTTTTTACGTTGCCTCAGGAACACCAAAGCCACCAAGGGTGCACAGCAAGGGGGGAGAGGTCGGGAGCCGCCTCTGTTTTGACTTCAACCTGCAGATGTGACTTTGCGTTTCTCTAAGCGCCTCTCATCTGCCCGGATCCCGGGGAGCTGCCGGCTCCGGGGCGTAATCCCAAAGCAAGAGACAACTCATGCCACAGCAAGGAGGGGTAGGAAGGGCAGGGATGCTCTGGAAAAGGAAGGTGTGAAGCTGGTGAGGCACTGGCGTTGGGCTAGGGCTGAGGTGGCTGCGAGAAGGGCTGGGGCAAGAGGAAGAACCTGTCCTGCAGGCAGGAGGCACCTGCAACGGGTGGGAACAGGATTTCGTTCGTCCCTTCTGGAAGCCAGACTTTGCCCAGGAGCTTCATAAAAAGTGGAAGAAGGAAGGACACATGCACGCCTGGATGGGGAGCCCTTCCCAAGCCCTTGTCACACCATCCTGTCACCAAATGATAAGCCAGGGGGGTTGGGAGCGAGCCCCACGGGCCAGCTTTGGCTCACCCCCACGGCACTGACCTTCCAGTCCCCCCACAGTGGAGACCCCAATGTTGCTCCCAGCCCAAATCCAGCTAGATTCCCGTGGAGATGGAATCCCAGCTCTCAGCTCCTTGGGACTTGCTCCAAACCCTGCCATTCTCCAGCCCCATGACTGCCCCAGCATCCCTTTGCTATGACATTTTCCATTCCACCATTCCCGTTTTTCCCCCCCACGTGCTGAGCTCACTGTGGGGTGAGAAATGCCAGCTGGGACACCCGAGAAGCTGCGGACGGGGAGGACAGGGTGAAGGAAACCAAAACTCGCTCCTGTAAGGGCAGGGAGAAGGACTGCACCTTCTCCCTCAGCGTGGGTCAGCTCTTCTGCCTCTCCAGGAGCTCTGACACACGCTCCGCCAGCGCCCGGCACCTTTGGCTGCACTAATTCCCGTGCCCAGGGGCGGCATCCTGGCTATCCCTGTAATTAAAAATATTCTCAAATGTTTAAACAGATTGAAATCTCCGTTCCGGGGCAGGGAGCCAGGTCCAGCCTTTGGGTGTACGTGCACCTGGGGGAAATTTGGGGGGGTTGCGAGCACGTGGGATGCAGAGGGCAGGATGGCTCTGAGTGCAGGGAGGCTTCAAAAATTAGAGGGACTTAAAGGAAAGGGGGGGGACACAGATATTTTAGTGGGGGCTGCAGCCAAGGGATAAGAGGTAATGGTTTTAAACTGAAAGAGGGGAGGTTGGGACCAGATCTAAGGAAGAAATCTTTTACACTGAGGGTGGGGAGACACTGGCCTGGGTTGCCCAAAGTGCTGGTAGATGCCCTGTCCATGGAAACATTCCAGGCTGGACTGGACAGGGCTCAGAGCAGCCTGATCCAGCTGAAGATGTCCCTGCTGGGTGGCAGGGAGGTCGGACTAGATGATCTTCAGATGTCCCTTCAAGCCAAACCATTCTGGGACGCTTGGGACTCCCCAGGGTCTTCTCTCGAAGATGTCACCAGCCAACAGCCACCAGAGCTGGAGCAGTGCCGCAGACCTTCAGCTCCTTGCTCCTTGCCTCCAGAGAGCGGGCAACCAGCAGGACAGGGGTGGGTTTTTTTCACTGCACACCCTATTTAACACCATCACTGTCAGGCTGGGGCATGCTTCTCAGGAGACACAACTCCAGTTTGCCCAGTCAGTCACTGCCTGCTGAGACCAGGTCGCTTGAGACACCAGCCCACGGTATCTGCTGGGACCTGCTCGGCTGCAGAAGACGGGGATGAAAATACAAAAGAGCTGGGGATGGGGAGGGAAGGGTGGATGGGTCTTTCCAGCAGCTCCCTGCTTCTTTCTCCACCTTTCTTCTGCCCATCAGCGGGTTTTGCAAAGGACCCCCATGAAGGTGCCGATGCTGGAGCAATTCCTGGCCTGGGGACTTTCCCCGGGGGCTGCTCAGGGCTCTCCCTCCCTGACCTTCAGCTCCACCAGCTTCAAGCACCCAGAGGCTCGGCAGGTCCTGGGTTGGCATCAGCATCGGTGGGGGCAAGGGGTGATGCTGGAGGGACATGAAAAAACAGCTCCTTCCCAAAGCAGCAAGGTAGGAGAGGTGGAGGCACAGGGAAATTTCCCATATGGACGCTGGAGGAAGCAGGTTTGTGGGCTGGAAGCAGGTTTTGGGGCTGGAAGCAGGTTTTGAGCCAGCTAGAACCCAAAAGAGGGATGTCACAGGGATGTCCCTGGCCGGGAGCGTGCTGCAGAAAGGCCGTTATTGTGAGATGCCAAGTCTGGAGACCCCCCTTCTTCTCCAGTGGCCCTGGTGGCATTCAGAGAGCAGCTGGCACTGCCGCCTGCTTCACTGCTAATGAAATCTGATGAGCCGGACCCGTGACTGTCTCTGTCCTGCCAGGAAGAGCATGCCAGGGCTGGTTCCCACCCCCCAGTCACACCAGTGGGAACTGGGAGCCCCCTCCCATCTCCCCACTCCCAGCACAGGGCAGGGAATGAAAACTGTCCCCCATACTAAGCTTCGCTCAGCAGAAGCAGGATGAAGTCCCAAGGATCAGCAGTGAAGGTGGCCATGGGTGTCATCCCTCTTTTTGGCAGCACCGTGAGGATGGGTGGCTCCAGCCCGGCCTCCTGGCACCTACTGAGACCCCCCCCACCCCTCTGCCCCTCTGTTTTGGGTTGGGGAGCATCCCCTGTGATGCCGTACCTGTCCCATCGGGGGTGGATCTCACAAAGGTGGGCAGCATCTTCACCATGGCGGTGGGGTTGGTGTCTGCTCCCAGCCCTTTCTCCATCTCCTTTTCAAAACGCTGGGACACCTCCTGGAGGGTCTCCTCGGAGAGCCGCATGTGGTAGAGGTACTTGTCGATCTGAAAGGAGGGGAGAGAAAGCCAAAATGTCAGCTGGAGGGTTGGGGACACGGGCACAGCCCTTGTGACACTTTCAGGACGGCATTTGGTGCCATCGTCCCACCACCACGTCTGCTGGGGTTGCAGCAAGAAGCAGGAGCAGGTGCTGATCCATCCAGAAGATCCAAAGATCTCCCAAATGCCACCCCGTGCCCTCCTCAGCAGCACCCCCTTTGCCCCAGAGAGGTGACAAACCCCAAGGAGCTCCCCGTGCTCCACAGCATCCTCTCCACTCATTCACCCACGGGCACCCAAACAGGTTGCGACAGAAGCGGGACCCAAACTCTACAACCCGCCCAGCCCGGGCTGTGACTCAGGAGGTGGGTGCCCCAGGTTTTTTTCCAGCTGCAGAGCCCTTCCTATGCCGTGACAGCGAATGTGCCTTGACCTTGACCCCTCGGGCCTCCTCCTACGTGGAGGATGCTCGGCAGGAATCCACTGCCCATTCATTTCTTGGCCGCTGAGATCACCCCTACAAAGGGGTGCCGAGAGCTACTCAACCCCCTTGAGCAAACAACGCTGCGTGACACAAGTGGGTGCCGTGGCCAGAAAAGGAGGAAATCCACCCCCCACCCCCCTTTTTGCTCCTGGCAATCTTTGATACCCCGATGCTGGGGCTGTGAAGATGCCCAGCTCCTTCTCTAAAGGCCGTCAAAGCCATCTCCTCTTCCCTAGGAAAAGGCAGGGCAAAAAACTCCTCCCCGACCCATCCATGAGCACCGTGCAGGTCTCGGCAGCCTGGGAAAGGGAAGAGAGAGGTGGACCTGGCTGCCAGCTCCCAAACTATGCCCTGTTTCAATTAACTTCACTTAAAATTAATTAAAGGGCAGCTGCGAGCCCTGCGAAGGCAAGAGGAAAACTCCACCCAGTTGGCTCACCTGTCTGTAGGCACGTAACATAAGGTCATCACAAATCAAGCAGGATATATATATTTTTTTCTTTTTTTTTATAGGGCTACGCTATAGGAAATGGGCATTTTGTGGGCAAGTAATAGCCACCACCCGCCCCAGCGTGACCTCGCTCACGGACCCTGGGCTCAACAAAGCACAGCTTCTGCTGTGGTTTTTGCCCACCCGCCTTTCAGGCTTGGGATGCTCCGGCGTACTCTTTATCCCCTGGAAATTTGGGAGCTGAGTCCCCCAGCGGCCCCGCGGGAGGGTGGAGGGAAGCCCGGCCGAGCACACAACCAGGAGAGATGCTTTATTCCCTGGGGGAGCAGCATCCTGGCTCCTGTGATGGGTGAAAAAAAATCTCCTCCCAATTTCTATGCGGTGCTTTCAGCTCCTTCCCGTTAGTCAGGAGCAGGGAGCGAGCTCCTGCCGGCTGGGAGACCAGGCAGGTGTGGAGAAACGATAAGGAGAAGGAAACCTGGAGCTTTCCCGGTGCCCGGTTCTTTCCCAGCCCCTCCTTACCCAGCCCAGCAGCAACAAACCAAGTGCCCTCCTCCTTCCCCTCCTGTTTGCTTTTGCTGGCTGAAAATTGCCACCCAGATACTGAGGCCCTGGGTACAGGCACGGGGAAGGTGGCCTCTGCCCCAGCTCACCTCCTCCACCTTCTCCATCCTCTTCCAGCTTTGAAAGGGGCCCCAGGTCTGGAACCCACCTCCACCCCAGCCCCAGGGTAGATCTCCTGGATAATTGCCCATCAACCCAGAGCAGACCTGCCAACCCCAATTTCTTAGCCATCAGCCACAGAGAGAGCCTCACGGCAGCTCAGAGGGGCTTCTCACAACCTCCTCAGGTGCCACCAACCTGCCCCTCGGCGTGGGGAGGAGGACCTCAGCCTCCCCGGCAGCATCTGAGCTGGGGTGTCAGTGATAATTAGAGACAAACCCAGCTGATACTGGGTGTTCTGCCTCTCGCCCCTTTGCTGGGCTTCTTTGGCAACCAGCAGTGGTGAGGAGGTCAGGTGAGACCACCACAATGGGGTCCCAAGGAGGTGTCCCCACCCCCAGCAGTGGGGTACCACACACCAGGGTGGCGGAGTTTCACCCTTGCACAAACCCCAGGTGTTTCTCTCCTGTCCTCCACCCCGACTTTCCTCGCTTTTCCTCCTAGGCTCAGGAGGTGAAGGTCTCACCCCAGAGAAGCTGGGTGCTTTGGAAGCTCAGATGCAGCAGGAACCATTGATGCTTGCTCCTCGGTTCCTGCCCAAGGCACAGGGCTGTAAAGATGCTGCGTGCAACGACCCAGCAGCACCCAGCAGCATCCCCAATCCCAGCACAGGGAAATGACGTGGAGGTTTCACCTCCTTTCTCCAGGACAGGCACCGTCCAGCACGTTCCCCATGTCCTCCAGGCTCTCTGCTGTACCAGGAATAATCGCCAGTGTGAGAAACAGGGTGACCTTCTTCTAATCTCCAAAGCCCTTCTAAAACCTGGATCATCTTCTTCCACGGATGTAGACGTTGTCCCACTTGGCAGCTAAGGTGGGTCAGGGTGTCCTGCAGAAGGACTCCGAGCTCCTTCCCAACCGAGACCACCTTGGTGTGCACCTCAGCCCCACCAAGGGAGGTCCATGGCCACCTTCAGGCCCAAGGTTCCCCAGCCCCACGGCCCGGTTCGTTATTCCAATGACCTGCCCTGCACCCAAGCACACCTGGGATCCTGGCAACCATCCGATAAGACGGAACTCAGCCTGCCGCACCGAAGCGTCAGTGTCTTTCAAGACAAACAACCTTCTCGGTTGTTGGACTTTTTTTTCATGAGGTGATTGCCAATTCCAAATAAATAAAGTCACTAGGGTTAGGATCCAGAATGGGGCAATTAAATTCCTGGAAAGCTTCCATCACAAATAAGAGTGTTTCCCTGAGGAAATCCAAACTGAACGGAGGAGGAACAGATCTGAGCTGAGAAGAACTGGGTGTGCTCGCAGGCCGAGGACAGTTTCACACAGGGCAGGACATTTTGTTAAAGAACCAGTTTGATAGAGAGTTTTTTGAATTAAATCTGAGCGAATCCCCATCTCCTGGCTCAGGGCCGTCTCCAAATGTTCAACTCATTTCTGGGCCGGGTGCTGGGGAAGTGCCCAGCTGCAAGGCAAGGGCAAGGTCCATCTACCCCAAGGCTGAAGAAACCTCAAGTTGCCCAATTTTTGCTGCCAGCTGGGAGCTGGGTGAGCTGTGCCGCGCTGAGCTGAGCAACAAGCACCCCAAAAAGACAGGTTTGCCTCTGCAATGACAACAACAACTCACGGCTGCGGTACCAGCACCTCAGCTGGATGATGCTCTCCTGCCTGAAGCCCTCTCTTAACCCTCTAGACCCTACGGGATAGGCCTGAGAATAAATTCAGGGAATCAATGGGCTTGTCAGAGTTGGAAGGGACCTCTCAAGATCATCCAGCCCAACTCCCCGGCCGAAGCAGGGCTGCCCAGAGCACATCCCTCAGGGCTGCATCCTGGTGGAGCTTGAAGGTCTCCAGAGAAGGGGACTCCAAACATCCCTGGGCAGCCTCTGCCAGGGCTCTGACACCCTCACCCCAAGGAAGTTCCTCCTCATATTCCAATGGAACTTCGCGTGTCCCAGCTTGTGCCCGTTGCCCCTCGCTCTGTCACTGGGAACCCCTGAGAAGAGTCTGGCTCCATCCTCCTCCAACCCACCCTTCAGATCCTCGGGAGCGAGAAGAAGGTCTCCCCTCAGCCTTCTCTTCTCCAGGATAGTCCCAGCTCTCCCAGCCTTTCCTCACCAGGGAGATGCTCCAATCCCTCCAGCATCTTTGTTGCCCTATGCTGGACTCTCTCCAGTAGTTCCTGTCTCTCTTGAACTGAGGAGCCCAGAACTGGAGGCAGGATCCCAGTTGTGGCCTCCCCAGTGCAGAGCAGAGGGGCAGAATGACCTCCCTCCACCTCCTGGCCACACTCTTCCCTACACAGCCCGGGATTCCATTGCTGACTCATGAAGAGTTGACCATCTACCAGCACCCCCAGATCCTTCTCCTCAGAAGAGCTTTCCAGCAGGTCCACCCCGAACCTCTATGGGTGCCTGGAATTCTTCCTCCCCAGGGGCAGGACCCTACGCTTGGCCTTGGTGGAACCTCATGAGGTTCTTCTCCACCCAGCTCCCCTAACCTATACTGGTACCTGGAATTCCAATTCAATGTCAGAAAAAAAGAAAGAAAAAAAAACAACTCCTGCGCTTATAAATTTGCAAGATGGTCCCACTAAAGCAGTAGAAAACCCCTCCCTGAGAGATCTCAACCAAATCACTGTCCCCACTTTGGTGGGAGGATGCTGGGGAGGTGGCACAGCTGGAGCGGTCCAAAGGATGGAGGATGAAGGATGCTGTTCCCCTCGCGGTGGCTCAGGGGGTCGTGGGGCAGGATTGCTGCTGGTGATGGAGACCACAGTGCAACAGCGGCTTCCGGCAGCGCGCCAGCGTTTCCTGCCCAGCAAACAGCGGCAGCGGCAAAGGGGAAGGACTCGGGGCAGCTTGTTCTGCTTCAAAAAGTTCTGCCCTAAAAATATTCCCAGACCAGGGATCATTTCGGAAGGGGAAGCCTCTTTTAGGCTTGGTTTCATTCTGAATCTCTTCCCAAACCCACGAGTACCGGACTGGGAGGACACATTTCTAGCCCCCCGGTACCTCCCTGCTGTAGTTTGCAGCTGGACGTGTGTGATTTCAGCAGCCTTTGGGGGAAAAAAACCCAAAAACCGTAACGCTGAAGGAGACTGGCTGGTTTCTGGGCTGGATTCTTTGCCTTTTTGGCAACAGCGAGTCCAATATTTGTGTAGGAGAACAACAGAGAGAGGTTCAAGTGCACAGCCCATACTCTCTCCGGCGGAGTCTCTGCCTGAAATTAGTTTTGCTTTAAATGACTTCCCTCCCCACCCCGGGTTTTTACTTCAAACGTGCCAACAAGTCAAGAATCACTGCCATTTTTCAGAATGCTGTCTCTCTCCCTGCTTCTTTCAGAGGCTCGTGCTGTGTGAGCACCCAGGAGTTATGGGGACAAGCCGGTCACCATGGCCTCTTCCTGCCTGTGGCAGATTCGGGGAAACTGAGGCAGAAGGAGCAGCAATGGCTCACCAAGGTCACGGGGTGAATCCAGGAAAGCCACCAGGACTGAGAGAGGTTCGTTTCCCAGCTTGGAACCATAAGCAGACAAGAACTTTGCAACTTTTACCGGGGGACAGACCTTGTGCCACATCCCCAACCCCCCGCAGACCCAAACCCAGCGCTTCCCAGCCCCAGTGTCGGCGTGCCGTTACCCAGCCTGGGCTGACTCAGAGCGGGGAACCAGCTCGTGTCCCCTTCCCCGCCTGTGGTGACACAGGACCCATGCTGCACCCACCCTCCTCCAGCCCTGACCCCGCCAGCACCCACGTCCTTGGCTGCCGGGTGAGGGCTCCGCGTCAAATTAAACCCCATGTGCCTTCCCCCGCCGCAGCCAAGCCTCTGATGACACACGCCCGGAGTCATCTTCAACCCCAGTGAGTCAGATGGTTTCCTGTTCCGCCGGTTCCTCCTCATCCTCACACCCCCCACCTCCCCATCCCCCCCTCCGGGACCGGGACGGCAGCTGAACCCCACGCCGGAGGTGGAGCCAGACTCCCATGGAAGAAGAAATCACATGGATGAGCATCAGCGGAGAGCGGGGACCTGTCCTGGGGTGACCCCGCAGCCCCACGGAAAGCCCAGTTTAAGCAGGAAACCATTCTGGTTTCCAGCTGGGGAGCTGGAGGTGTCAAACTGCTCCCGGCTCCCGCTGGCCCTGGGCAACCCCAGCCCAGCTTTGAGCCACCTCCTGCCCCACACACCTCCCGTTTTAAACCCAAAAGATTTTTGGGGCAGTTAGAAAGGGGCAGCATCCCCCTCAGATGCCTCTGGATTGCTGGCACCAAGACCTTCCCCCCCATCAGGTGCCGGCAGCATCCCACCGCAGTGGGGGAAACTGAGGCAGCACCCGTGGCAGCTCGGGGGATGGACACCCAGGAGCGAGGGGATGTGGGGTGGGCTCCCCAAAACTGCCAGCGGGGAGGAAGGGCCGCCCCCCCGCTGACCTCGGCGGGTTTAAGAGAAGTTGTTGAGTTGGTTTCCAGGAATTTACAATCAAGCGTCCCTCCCACGGCCGCCGAGGAGGCAGCCCCGGGAGGAATCGGGCAGAAAAACCAAATGCCCCAGCAAAGGGGAAAAAGAACCTCGGAAAACCTGCTCCTGCCTGGGAATGGCTGAAAAAAAGTGGGAAAACTAACTCTGTGGCCAGTTTTTTGGGTTTTTTTTAAAACTTCTTTCCAAGAATGGATGGGGAAGAAGAGCCACCAGCCCGGTTCTCGAGCTCGCTCGCCTCCCGTGGCACGATGAGGCTGAGGGAGCAGGAAACCTGGCGAGAGCTGGCACATCCCAAGGGAATGTGGGCCTCAAAGGACACCGCCGAGGTTCATTAAAGTTTGCCCCATCCCTTGGGGGTTAGATAAGTCAGCACGGTGACCCACTTCCCAGCCGGGCAGGAGAAATTGGGGGCCGCACGAGCCACCCGTCGGGCAGCAGAACCACCCCCTGGCAAGAATGGGAGGAAAAATCCTATTTTGGGGGCTATTTTCAAGGCCCTGACACCGACACAAACCGCAGCCACTGGAAAGAGCACTTTCTTCCCACGGCCGAGCTCCTTTTCTCTCTGATCCAGAGCAAAAAAGACACAGGGCTCGAACGCACCCGGGCTGCTGCCCCGAAACCTTTCCCCAAAGGGAGTCCGAAATTCTGGGAAAAGTCTGTGAGTTTGATTAAAATTAAATAATAATAATAAAAATAATTAATCATCATCATCACAGCTTTCCAAGAATTTCAGCCCATACACCTCCCTGTGCTGGGGTCGCTGCCTGGGAAGATTTAGAAAGCAGGAATAATTTCTTGCATCCCGGGTGGAAGCACCCAGCCCAAAAAACCAGTTGCTTCCCCCACTTTTCCAGGCAGCGAAGCTGAGCCGGAGGCTGCCCCGACCTCGGCTTTTCCTTCACCGGGAAGATTCACGGGCATTTGTTTAAAAATAGCTGGGAGAAATCCAGCCGTGGAGGTGGCTGCTTGGGGCCGGGAGGCCAGAACCGCCTCCCGCAGAATTCCTCCTGGATATTCCGCCCC
>VXBW01003219.1:267493-280586 GCA_013400375.1 Thinocorus orbignyianus | reverse complement strand
TAATTTTAACATTTAATTTAATATTAAGGATTTTACTTTAAGAAAATTATGTGATGCCTCGGTTTCATTGTCGTACCAATGTTATGTCATAATGATATGTTTTTATAACAGTTTATATTCTCACTATTATGGTGTTTTCTAGGCTCCAAGCCACGTCTACGGTGGACACAGTAGTCATGTAACTAATGTAGATTTTCTCTGTGAAGACACCCATCTCATCTCCACAGGTGGCAAAGACACGAGTATCATGCAGTGGCGAGTCATTTAGAGGAAACATCAGTGTGAACATTCACAATTGAGTCGACCACGCATAGAACTTACCAATAAACTGCATGTTTAAAACTTAACAGTATGTTTGCAGTTTAGCCTGGTCACTGTGATTTTATTTTTTTTATTATTTTTTGGTTGTTTAAAAAAATTCTTACAAACCTCAGGAAAATGAAGCCCTGTGCTGGTTACCTTACTCAGTCTAGTGTTGTTTTTTTTTTTTATTTCATTGTGTCACACCTTAAAAATGATGGTTTTCTCTTCTGTTGTACAATATACAGTGCAGTACAAGTTTAATATAAGAAATGTGGCTTGACAGTTTGCAATACAGTGGTATCAGCAGAATGTGACTATCTTAAATGTTTTCTAGAAACACTGCTAAAATGGTCACAAAAATGCCTTTCAAAGACTGTATATATGTGCTTACTTGTTTCACTATCTACACTTTGTACTGTATATCTACTTGTTTAGAAAAATCTATGGCAATGTCAAGGTACCGAATTCTTTCTGATGGAGGATGATGAATAGATACAAAAAGTATAAATGGAGATGGAAGATGCAAAAATTAGTGGTTTGAACCTGAAAATGTGAATGCTGGTAATTTTGCATTCTCTTGGGAACAGCACACCTTGGGTAGCACCCGTGAGGAGTTGTGTTCCCTTTCAAGTGACTCAGCAGGTTACGCCCCAGTTTGACCTGAATATCTCAGCAGGGTTTACAGATGTCTATGTGGTTCAGGTGTTCCATATGAGTTTGAATTCAAAATCTTTTTACTTGTATATGAACAATTTCTTTTTGAGAACAAAACAAAAACGCTTGGCCACATCCCCATTATTGGTTGATATATTTAACTAATATGTATATTAATCAGCATGATGCTATATTGTACATGTATAAGATTTTAGCAGTTCATAACAAATGGTAAGGCAATCCAGCTTTACTTTTTTATGCTTATGGATATTGTATATTTGTATTTTAAGACCAAGTAGACCAAGTCTAAAGATATCTTTTTAAGTGTACCATAAACCTGCAGAGGGTAAAGGAAGTCTTGGAAGCCTACATGAGATATTACTGTGTAACTTCTGGCCCCTGTGTTTTGTGCATGGATGGATATTTATAGTATGAAACAAGATTGTGTTTTGCAATGAAGTAACGGTGGAGGTGGTATAAAATGGTTAAGAAGGCCTTATCAATGGTGATTGTGACACAAATTGAAATGTATTGTTTACTTTGAGGAATGTATCTGAAGAATTTTAAAAGAGAGGAGTTCTAAGCAGACTCAAAAACCGTAATATTAAAATTTCGCTTGTAATGGACGGTAAACGTTAATTCTCTGAACTCTAAAGCACTGGTTGTTTAGAGTGATGTAAATGAAATGGAATCAATAAATTTTGAAACTTTTTTATTACATCTCCAACCTCCTACACTGAAAGTGCAGGACACCAATAAACATGTATTAAAGTGAAATTTTCAATGCATCCTTCCTGTTTAGTAAGATATCTTTGTTTCAACATGAAACATGATGGGCTTTAACCTGATGATACACGTTTGTGATTAGAATCATAGAATGGTTAGAGTTGGAAGGAACTTTCAAGATCATTGAGTTCCAACCCCTCTGCCATGGACAAGGACACCTCCCACAAGACCAGGCTGTTCAAAGCCCCATCTGGCCTGGCCTTGAACACCTCCAGTGATGGGGCATCCACAACTTGTCGATTTACAGCTGCATTTGAAAATATTTGGGAATAAAATTTAGATTTTGGGGTACGCAGTTCCACATGTGAGCGTGCCCCTGGGAATGTGATCCCTAATGCACACCTGGGGAGTGAAACCCCAGCTTCACCTCAGGAGAGGAGGACACACCGTAGGCTTTCACTTGCAAACTGCCTTGGTTCTGCCTCCTAGTACACACTTATTTTGGAGCGCTCAGCTGGTGGAGGAGTGTCATTCTGCTGCACAGGGCAATGCTCGTGGCAAGAGCACCTGACAGCTTTTCCATGTTAGGGACTTCTCCACAGGAAAGCCAGGGTTACAGGGTCACTTTAACCTGCTGTCGTCTACCACTTACTCAGGGAAGAGGTTTTGTCCCCAGCTTCTCATTCCCATCCCGTGCAGCAACACAAGAGCTGTTGTGGCCATAGGGAGCACCCAGCTGGGAGACAGACCCAGGTTAAAATCAATTCAGGGCAAAAGGAACAAAAACCCAAACAATTTCAAATCAGAAAAACCTTTTCCCCTTTTTCCTCATCTGATTTAGCTGTGCAGCTGTGTGAATGCTTCTACTGAGCTTGTACAGAGGAAGGAGCAATGTGGAGAGGAGAATAAATGGGCAGAGGAGCACTGGAACAACTTATTCTGATGGTGATGTCCATCTCCCTCCGCTTGAAGCGTGTGAAACTAAGGCATAACATCCCTACCCTTTCTAGGGTTAATCCTAAGAGGTTGTGATAAGCAAATGACAGGCTCTCATCTTGTCTGAGTCCTTGGTAGATTATGCCACAATACCTTCTGTTTATTAATTATTTTTTTAATTGCATTTACAAATGGGGGGCTTTCAGGTTTCTGCTTTCAGAATTGTAAGTAATTTGTCATTACTTGCAAGACAGAAAACGAGCTGCAAATTGGGTTGGTTGATTCCCTTTTCATCCTTCTCTCACGGTGCTGCTCTTGGGATGTAATAGTATATTTGTGATCCCTTTCTTCATTTTAAATGGTTATCCCTCACAAGAAATAGTGGAGGAATCCTGCAAGTTCATCCCTAGGGTTACTGATCAAAGGGGATTTTCAACAATCCCATCCCATCTGTGCCACTGCTGCTCCTCTGTTTCTAACTTTTACTGTTAAATGTGTCTTTGTTCCTCTATGAAAACCTGATAAATGTATCAGCTGAATTGGCAAGTGCTGGGTAACGTCCTGAGCCAAATATCCGTTTGACGACTGTTAAAGTGATTCTTCTTTCTTTATCCAGGAAATTCTATACAATTTTGCCATTGTTATATATAATCTTCAACTCTCTTCACTTCAACGCTGGTTCCTTGGTTCTTGCATTTATTTGTTTTCTCAGGAGTGTCCTATGTTTTTTTTTTCCTTTAAAAGAAAATTAAAAAAAAATAAGGAAAAGGAGAGAAAGTTATTCCTGAACTTCATGTATTTCATTCTCTTATCACCACCCTGAACTCCTACACCTGATTCCTTCAACTGGTGCTCTGTTTGCAGCCACTGTCATCTCCTGCCCTCCCGTGAAGAATTGGGCTGGTTCTCAGGTCCATGGCTGGAGATATGGCCAGGCTTGGGCTTCTGCTCCTGCTCCTTCCCTGCCCTGATTGTGGCTGCAGCAGCTGGAGCATTGCTCAAAGAAGAGGCTCATCTCTTCATGGCTCTTGTGCAGCTGAGCCACTCTCAACTTTCTTCTGTTTCAATTCCTCTTTCTTGCTTTTCTTCTCTTTGAATTGCTCTTCTGTGTCTTCAGCTTCCAGGATTGCATCCGCCTTAGCCCTTACTGGTACATGTTGCTGCTCTTAACTGCTTATAAAACTAGTGGCCGTGGTTACCTCTGACCATTCTGGGGCCAAGTTCCCGGCTTCTTACTGTATCTATATCCATGCTGCTTCTTTGTCTTGCACTTAGGAGTATCAGCGCCAGTGTCTGCTTTCAGCTCCTTCCTCCCTGCCCTCCTGCCTTCCTTGGATAGAATGTACTCAGCATTTCCCGATTCTCCTCCCTTCATCCACGGGTAGCCCTGTAACGTATATCACATACTGAGATTTCAGAATATTTTTAGGGTAGGGATTTTTTTCTCCGATGCTGTCTGGCATTTAGCAATGGGACTTGGGGATGCTACACTCGCTACAACAGTGAGACCATTTTATTTGTCCAAAAAGATAGTGACCATGTACATTCAGCTGACACCTCTGTGTCAGGTTATTCAATATGATTAGATACTTAATAATATCTATTCTCTAAGTCTTACAATAGTCAGAAAACAATACACACGCTTTCAAAAAACTTCTTCCTCCCTCATCTCTATGTTTATAAAACAAACATAGACTCAATCTGATTTTTAGAATCATCGCCCATTTTCAAGTAGGGGCTTTTCATGATTTTGTTTACCTCTCCTGCCTGTTTTCGTATATTTATTTTACTCCCAGAGGACATAAATTTGTAATATATCAAAACTAAAGCCTTTTTTCAACTTAATCCTATATATATTACTTGAATTACTGCCTGAAAGATCACAGATACTTTTGTTAGTGCTTGGTTATAACAGGTTGTTGAAACCTGACAGGTGTTAACAATTTCCAAAAATCTCTACAAACATCATTCACTGTATTTAAAAAAAAACAAACAAACAAAAAAAAAAAAAAAAAAAAACAAAAAAAACCCAAAGGAAAAAAAAAAAAAAAAAAAAACAAAAAAAACCCAAAGGAAAAAAAAAAAAAAAAAAAAACAAAAAGAAACACCGAAGGAAAAAAAAAAAAAAAAGGAAAAAGTGAAGAAAGGAGATGAGAAAAATGTGAGAGAGAGAGTTTTTCAATGCTAGTGAATTAAAAAAGCCCCATCATTTTAAATTATTTTTAAAAAATCCTCTCACAAAGCAAATCAATTTTGTTAAAATGGAATTTTTACGCTTCTAATTCATACAAAGTTAATTAATACAAGGTCATATTCCCTGTGTGAAATGTTTGGATGAATTTTGTTCTTCAAAGGAATTCCTATTAGAGGATAGTGCTTCCTTTCCAAATTATTGCTGACGAGAGCTCACAAGGGCAAGGAGACCCTTTTTAGCAAGGGTTGGCATTTTTCCTTTCTGCAGGTTCTGCTCAGAGAAGCAGGCGGTCTCCTTGTGTTTTCTCCTCCGTCCCTGGAACTCGGGCTGTTGACAGATCACTCGGTTGCATCCTCCAAAATCCTACAGATGGCAAGGAAAATGTCACTTTAATTACTAGTGAAAAGAACAGACTTAGGAGAAGCCTAGACAGAAATCTTTTCCATCTCTGGCTGGGATTCACAGCGGTGCTGGAGCGGTCCGGTCCCTGCCGCTCCGCTCTGGCTGCATCAGGCTGCCCTTCAGAAGGGATGCCCCACGCAGGAGCATCTCCAAGCCCAAAAGACGGGTGGGATGAGGAACCCACTCCGGAGGGGAAGAGCAAAATCGCACCAAGATCTATCTGCTCCTGGATGGAGGGAAGCTGCTGGATGAGTGAGTACATCAGCGGTTCATACCCTTGCTGGGTGAGATTTATGTTCCTCCTTAGTCATGCAGTTCTACAGCCATTCCATTTTTCTTAATGGAAAAACTTTGCCACCTGAATTCATTGAATAATTGTAGAAGGCTGAGAGATAATTTATGTTGAGGGATTGCTGCAATCCAGCACTGGTTTGGTGGACCGTATTTGTGTGGGTGGTGGTATCAACGGGCAGGACCTCCTATCAATAGGAGGTCATTCTTCCCCTCTACTCTGCACTGGTGAGGCCACAGCTGGAATACTGCATCCAGTTCTGGGCTCCTCAGTCCAAGAGAGACAGAGAACTACTGGAAAGAGTCCAGTGTAGGGTGGCAAAGAAGCATTACTAAGGTCTCCCCTCAGCCTTCTCTTCTCCAGGCTCAAGAGTCCCAGCTCTCTCAGCCTTTCCTCATCAGGGAGATGCTCCAATCCCTTAACCATCTTTGCTGCCCTATGCTGGACTCTCTCCAGTAGTTCCCTGTCCAACAGGCTCATCTGTGCAAGCCCCTCGGGGGACCTTTGCCAATCAGGATGTTTCACAGCGTTGTGGGTTCCCCTGGGTCTCCTGCCAAATGGGGAAGTGTAAGAAGATGCCTACTTTGGATGGAATCGTTGCACTGTTCGTGTCACCAGGCTCTGGGGGCACTTCTTCGGACCTTACGTTTTGTGTGGTTTTATGAAAGTTTGAGATCCTGGACTCCATGGAAAGCGGTTCCTCCCCACCACCTCCACAGCCTTGATTCAGCACAGGTTTGGTTTCACCATCTTTTGGTTGTTTGCAAACTACATTAAATTAATTTAGATGTTTCCATTCGTTTGCACCAGACATGTCAGTAGCTTAAGGGCTACCCCTGGGTCTAGTCTGAGGTGATGGGGGTATAACCATGAGACTGGCGACCTGTTTGCTGGGTCTCCATGCAAGTGAACAGGTTTTTAGCAGGAGCTTCTGAGAGATGAACATTTTTAAAATCTGACCTGTGGAATTACCTCAACATGTAGGCAGAGGGAAGCATATTTGGCTGATTCTGGCTATCAGAGCTATGCGAGTTACATTTGCTCCAGATTTCAGGTTGTAGGCTAAAGAAATCTGCTTCAGGCTGTTCAGTCATTACGTTTAGAAAGCAGAATTTAAAAAAAGGCTGGATGAGTTTTGCAGCCATGTTAAATTATTGCAATTTGTCGCTGCTTCACATTGCCCTTGCACCGCTGAGATGTGCTGAAGAGGGGAACCGTCTGCTCGAGGCAGCCTGAAGAGAACGCCTCTCTCTACAAAATCAGTTGCCTTGGCTGTTCATTCTGGATTCAGTTTCTCATTAAGATAAATGTCAATATTTTAGGGCTGCTTCCTTCCTCCCTCTCCAGCTTCTTCTTTTCAGCAGCTTTCGTTGACATCATAATTCCCAATTTATGACATCAGTGTATAACCACAGGGGGAGGCTGTTATGCCAGGGGTTCAAGTGTTTTGGCCTCCTTACAGCGCCTAAAAAGAGCAGGAGCTGAGCTCTGAGAGCCTCTGTCTAGGGCTTGAACGGTTGGGGAGCGAGCTGACAGGAGGCTCAGTTTAAGCAAAAAGCCCTCTGGCATTTCCCGTATGCACAGCTCCTGTTCAGCAGAAAAATCTGGCCACACACAGTTTCGCAGCCTGGAGAGCCCCGACTGTCTCTGGCTTCAGGAGCACAGCATCCCCTCTGTGCCCAGATCTTCCCCAACTAGTTTTGGGTGAGAAGGCTGCTGATTTTCTTACTCAGCCGGGAGAAGCCTGTCCTCATTCTAAAAAACTCAGGCCCAAACAATATTGACCTCGCAAGAGGGGGACCAAGGATGATTTTAACAGTGATAAAACAAATAAAATGAAGTGGCTCCTTGCCTGGCTGAATACAACTTTCTCTGCAAGAGGCAGCAAAGATGCAGGCTGTCCTCCCAGGGCACTGTGTTATCCCCTGATGTGGGATACGCCGTACCAAAACACCAGCTCTGGAAAGGCTAAACCATAAGCTGAGGCCGCATTTCTTCAAAGAAGCCAAAGTTGTTTGGTAAAAGGAAAACTGGAATTGTCGGGTGTGTTTTCCTTTCCCATTCCTGCCCTTCTGCCCTCACCCTGGCATGAAAACACATCTCTGGGGGTGCTGCTGGAGAGTTTGGACCACTCTTACCCCCTGAGTAGCGTGAGAGGAAGCCTGGTCTTTGGAAACACCCTGGTTTGGCTTTTGCACTTTGGGCGCCCAGGCGCTTGAGGCTCACTGGCATCTTTTCCTTAAGCTGCATGTAAAATTTTTTAAGGAAAAATCACTGATGGCCTTGAACAGATAAGATCAAAACAGGTCTCCAGGGCCTGCCTGTGAAGCGGAGCTCCTCCCTGCCTGGAAAGCTGCAGCTTCCTGCTCCAGCTTTCCTCGCGATTGGAAACCCGGCTCTCCCGGGGCGTAACGGGAAAACTAGAAGTGTTGGTGGGGTCCTCCCTTTCCAAGAGAAGGTGCTGGCTATCCCCCACTGCTGTCCTGAGCCTGCAACAGGACCCTTCCTTTCCTCAGCTCCCGTCTTCACTGCAGGAAGTATAATAAAACATAAAACTAAAATATATCAAGGGTGTATTTTTTCCTACTTATCTGCCTTTTCCTATACCACTTCCCCTTTGGTCTTTCTCACCTTCATTCTTTCCTCATTTTTGCCCTTTTCATCTGATTTCCTTTTCTCTCCTTCCCTAGTTAAAAAGAAACCCCAAACCTCTGTATTTCCCTCAATTTTCTCTAGTCTCTCTTCACTAGTTCCCTTCACCTCCTGCCAGAGCCTTCCGCCACTCTATGCTTTATTCCAGCCTCTTCTGGTTCCTTCCTCCTCCTGTCACCCCAAGACGGGATGAAGCCTTGCTAAAGAAATGTGGGATTTTGAGACTCTCTGGTTGCAGAGGCTGCCTTTTGGGCTGCCTTAGCAGATCAAACAGTGCTGAAGAACGGAGGGAATGTTTAAGTGGCCAAACACAGGAGCATGGTGATGGGTGAAAACCGAACATCCAGGACTGAACTCCTCTGAGTTCGGGGAATTTTGGATCTCGCTTTGTGCCTGAATTTGGTAATCGTGTTGTCTCTGCCCCAGCAGGGGGTCCATGAAATTGTACAACTGGAATCCAACTCCAGCTTTGGCAAAGTTACGAGTTACGTTGCCGTCTGAGGAATAATTTTTTAGAAATAAATGCATATGTGTATTACTGGACACTGTATCATAAATCGGTATAACGTATTCCTCTCAAGGGTGAATTTCAGAAGGCTAAATCCTCCCTGTTTAGGAAAAACCTTCCCCAAAAAAAAGGGTGTAAAACAAGCTATTACAGACATTTATTTTCTTTGAAAAGAGTGTATTTTTGTGGACAAGCCCACAGGAAAGCCTGAAAGTTTCAAGAGAAAGCTCTGAGCTGGATAAATTCAGTGGGAAAAAAAATCCCCATGGGACTCTTGCTGCGCTGGTGTTTAGCTCTGGACGTCGCACTGACTCACAGAGAAAAACAACTAAACGACCCTGAGATCCTGATATGAGGATATTTACAGAGGATGTTGCCCCAGGCTGAGTGACTGTTTAAGAAAGGCATCCTCTTCCTCCTTCTCCTCCTCCTCCTAACATGAAATCTCTGCATACAGGCAGTTGTTGCAGCAGGACTTGGAGACGGCAGATCCATAAGGGCTTGCTGTGCAGGAGGTCTCAGCCAGGAAGGACATGACCCTTGAGACAGCAGTTTTCTTGTGCAGATCTTCGTTTGTTGGGCCGTGCAGGAGGAGTCACAATTAGGAAGAGCTGAGAGGGAGAATGGGAAGGCCAATGAGACCACCAGGATGGAGATGCACCATAGTGGGCGAGGATTTCCCCCTGGGCAAAGAGCAGGAGAATGGAAAATACAACACTGAGATTATATGCGTATTCATACAAATGAACAGCTTTAAATCTCTCAGAAGACGTATAGTTCTGATAGCAATATAGTGTAAGATTTGCCCAAGGAAAACAATTATTTCATGATTCAGTCAAGTCATTCAATCAACGCAGTGATCTGGTGGGCACTTGGACACATAAACATGGATGAAGAAGACTGGTGGAGTCTGATACAGCAAAGATTTTTGACACTGCTCTCCTGTTTTTGTGCTGTTGGTGGCCAGCAGCATTGACATCTGTAACTTCTTTTCTCTCTTGCTTCTTTATATAAGAATTAATAAAACAGCCAATATAATTGACAAATAACATCACATACTCTGCATTTCTGCGTCAGTTCTCAAACCACCTCACAGGCAATCAAGCCTCCCAACCTTTTGCAAGGATAGGTAGACATTGCATAAGTTTATAGCCAGCGAGCTGTTGCAACTTGCCCGAGGACGGCACCTCTTCTCAGGAGGCAGCGCAGGAACAGAGCTGCAAGTGGTGGAAAACACCCCCGTGCCCAACCCCGTTCTGGGCCACTGCCTGGGGCGGGATGTGTCAGTGCTGGGGAACGCGGCGGTTGTAGTTTCAGCTTTTCAGAAAGGCTCACAAGTCTCTGTGTGATACCAGGTGCCCCTCCATGCCGTGCAGCGTATGCACGCCCGGAGAAAAGTCTTCGCCCAAGATGTTTCTGCCTACTCGAGTTTTATATCTTAGCCACGCCGTGATTTATGTACATTTCTTTACCTATCTGTGCCTGTTATAAACCTAGCTTAAGGAAATTATATTAAAAAAAAAGAAGAAATCAAAAAACTCGCATACGGATTTGGTCTTTTAATCATGTTTTAAATTCTAGCACAATTACCGTGAAACTTTCTAGTTTAATAAGCGTTCTCCTTGCCTTATGCTGTCTCCCATATGTTGCATGAGCTGGTCAGTGACCCACACTCTAAAGGATTAGTCAGATGATAGTAATAAGAAAATAGGTTTTATTTTTGCTCGTTATTTCTTCATGAGCTTGCTGCCTTCAGCAGCCCCATCACAAATTACATGGATAAGTTTCTACGAGCCACTGTCTCTCAGGGGGGACAGTATATCAGCTCTACGGTCTGACAGTTGTTTCTTTATGCAAACAATGTATATTGTGCCTTCTAGGAAATTTAGGGTAATTCCTTATAAGAACAAACTTTAAGCTTCAGTTTCAAACAAATGAGGCCCTTTTGTAACAAGGGGAGTTACTTCTTTGGGAAAGATCTTCTCTGTCTGAAGTGAGCTTCTATTAATTGCTGGGGTGATCTGGGAAGAGGGTGGCACAGTCTTGCTATGGGATAAGGAAGGCGTGAGCTGGGCTCTGTGCTAATGAGGCACAGAGAGGGTGGGAATTCCCTCCCCCTGACCCTTCAGTAACTCCCTCCCTAATTAGTTTTTCAACATCTTAACGATCATTGAAAATAGCAATTACCAGATATGCATGAGCTATCAAGAAGGAAGCATGGCCTAGAATAAAAGGCATACTTTTTTTTTCCCCTTCAGGTTTTGTTGCTGTCATATTGTCGTTGTTACTATCATTGTAGTATGTTTTTATTTAGTGTTGAGCTGCAGTAAGCAACAGCAAAGCTTGACAAGCCAGTGGTGGAAAAGATCTCTATGGCATCAAATCCATGGGGCTGATTTTTTGCAACATTTATTCCAGTGGCATAGGCTGCTATTACAGTAAAAATAAGTATTATGTTGGCATGGATATATGGAAACCTTAACTTTTCAGAGAAACAGAGATGAAAGTGTAAGTATTTATATTAAAAATAGCCTCTACTGCTTCACTCAGTACCTCCTGTGCCATGCCTAGTAGCCTCCAGCATGGTCCCGCAGTCTGCTTGCTTTGTTCCCCCGAGACCTGGCCCAGCTTTCCAGCCATAGGCTTTGCCCCACAGCCCACCTACCCCCTGGAATCCCTGCACCTTCCCCAAACTTCTCTGCACGCAGGGAGAGGGGCTGCAGCTCCCTTGCTCATCACGGCATATGTGGGTGGAGGTGGGCCTCAGGGAGCGTTTGGAGCGGTGTCAACTGGGACGTGGAAACATGGAGGAAGGGAGACACAATGTGCACAAACACGCCAGCTGCCCAAAACCCCACTGCTTATTGTGGGATTTCCTGGTTGTTGGGTTGTGCAGGGTGTTTTTTTGTGTGTCCGAAATGAATAATGCAGAGCTGGGAGAGATCTGTGGGAGACCTAACAGAGATGAACTCAGTTTAAAGAGCCTTCACTCTTGAGAAGAGCCAGTGAAGTCGTGTGACCTACATATGAAAGAACTGAGAAACAATTGCAGTGTTTAGTCCCATATTATGCCAGATCCTTGAGGATATCCGAGTGATACCACGATCAGCATAATCTTTTATTAGTGGGTGATGCATGGGAAGAGGCAAAGAGATGTGGAGATCCGCAGAGGAAGCTCCAGACTGTGGAACTGCAAGAAGCTGGTGCCACTGGTGGAAACCATCACCAGATGGTTCAGGCTTTCAGGAAGTGACTGGAAGGTGAAGAGCAGAGGGCCAGGGCTGGGACTGGGATGTGGAGCAGGGTGAAGAGGTGGATGGGGAGAAGCAGCATCCTGGGGTGGGTGGGGAAGGTGGGTGCAGAGGATGAATGGGACTGAGAGCAGGATGAGAGGGCTTGCAGGGAAACTTATCTGGGGCAAGTGAAAAGGGATAAATCATAAAATTATCTAGGTTGGAAGGGACCTTTCAGATTGTGGAGTCCAACCATCAACCTGACAATACCCGTCACTAAACCACATCTCTAGCTCTGGACTCCTCAGCATAGAAAGCACATGGACCTGTTGGAATAGGTCCAGCGGAGGGCCACAAAAATGTTCACAGGGGTGGAGCACTTCTCCTACGAAGACAGGTTGAGAAAGCTGGGGNTCTACCTGTCTTTTAAATACTTCCAGGCATGACAATTCCACCACATCCCTGGGCAGCCGGTTCTGATGTCTGACACCCCTTTCGCTGCCATAATTTTTCATAATACCCATCCTAAAATTCCCCTGGTGCAACTTGAGGCCGTTTCCTCTTGTCCCACTGCCTGTGACTTGGGAGAAGAGACCGACCCCCGCACCTACACCCTCCTTTCAAGGTAGCTGAAGAGCAAACATAACTTCCCTACGATATTAACTGGAAATAGGATTTCTGTCTTCTCCAGCTCCAACGGGGGACGGGGCACAGCTGGTTCCCCCCGACGCCGCCTCCGGAGGAGCGGGAGGACCGCGGACCCTCACCTGCGGGCTGTCCCCCGCCCAGTCCCCTCCCGACTCCACCGCCCCCGCGGAGGCTGCGCGGGGCGGGGCAGCCCCTCCACGCGTGGGAGCGGAGCGGGGCGGTGGCAGCAGCGGCAGCAGCGCTTTGTCCTGCCCANACACCGTACACGCACAGCCAGACCCAGAGCCACAGACACACGCAGCGCAGCGGGGAGGGAGCCGGCAACATGGCCGGGCCGGCGGAGGGGCTGCCCGCCGCCGCGCTGCCCGGATAGCACCGCGGGGACCGGCGGTGCAGCCACCGGAGACACCCACCCCCACGTCCACGCACACCGCCCGCCCACCGTTCCCCTCCCCGTCCCCGTCCCGGGCCGCCGCCGCCCCGCTGGGAAGATGAGGTGAGTGCGGGAGGGGGATGCGCAGCGCCGCGCCCCGCGGAAGAGGAGG
>VXBW01003219.1:110039-267248 GCA_013400375.1 Thinocorus orbignyianus | reverse complement strand
GCGGGGTGCGTGGGAAGGGGTGGGGGGGGATTTCCTGTGCGGGTAGAAGGCGGAGGAGGGGGGTTAAGCAACGCGGCCGCTTTTCCTAGTCCTTCACCGGCTGGATAATGCGAGTGGGTGGTGACATTTTTGGCATGTTTGAGTGTCGGTGCCTAAATCCATCTGACAGATTCTGGCGGTGGTTACAAAGCGCTTTGGGATCGGCGCTGCCATGGGCAGCCGGGCATCCTGCTTGGAAGCTGCTGCTCCTGCTCCTCCGGGTACCACCGGGGGTTTGCCTCGGAGCAAGCACCCTTGCAGGGTACCCTGTGCGGGGCAGGGGGAGAGGAGAGGATGTCCCGAGGCTGAAGGGAGGTGGGATTTCTCCCGAGCATCCAGCACAGGTCATGCCGGGTCTCCTGGAGTCTGTCTCTCACATCAGGCGGTTGAGGGCTCCAACTCCTAGATTTTCCCGAGGTCAGTTTGTGCATTGTGAATATGAAAAGCAAAAAAAAATAATAATAAAAAGCGACCGAAAACAACCGACCCAGCAAACCCGCAGATTTCCTGCAGCCAGATAAGTATCTGGTGGAAGGAAGATATTATTTATTTTGGTTCACGGTCTTCCAAGCCTCGCTCTTTCCTCATTTATTCAAGAGTTCATTTGAGCTGTCAGTATCTCGGAACAACCCAGCCTCTGATTCACCTTCTAATACTAGCGATTCTTTCCACTTAATAATTATCTTTAGCAAGGTAAAACTGCTCT
Organism: Thinocorus orbignyianus; assembly: GCA_013400375.1. Classification (NCBI taxonomy): domain Eukaryota; kingdom Metazoa; phylum Chordata; class Aves; order Ciconiiformes; family Thinocoridae; genus Thinocorus; species Thinocorus orbignyianus. The sequence continues at coordinate 266,503 of VXBW01003219.1, read as the reverse complement.
GGGAAACCTTAAAAATGGAAACAGCAGTTTGAAGCCAGATATGTCTCAGTGGTGCCTGATTCCTGAATTGCAAGGTTGGCATTGCTCCTAGGAAATGCAGTGGAAGCCTAAAAACCTTTGCCTGCGTTTACAGTTAACATTTACTCCTGACATTACCATGTGTGCCGAAGGCTTAGAGCTTGCGTGGATATATTTAGTCATTTATCTTACCATTAGTTTTCTTTACTTGCTTAAAATTGTGTTCGTGGCGTGGGCTGAAAGCACAGGAGCCTGAGTGTCATGTGATTGGTGGCCACACAAGCGGTGTGTCTTCTTCAGTCTCACCTGGTCCGGTCACGATGCTGCTCAAGAGACCTCCAGAGATCATACACAACAGATGGCAGCAAAGTTTTCCCTTGCTCCCTTCCATTCACTTTGTAGCCCGGTTGGTAGAGCTTCCTCCACCCTGGAGAAGGAAAGCTGACCTTTTGACTCATAAGTACATCTTCCACCTCTGAGGAGGCACCATGGGCTGATTGGAAGTCTGGAACAGCTTTGAGTTTCTCCCATTGGAGGTACCCTGCTTCTCTTGAACTTCTGCAGTTGGTGGTTGTGCTTTTTGTTGGAAGAGACAGCAGGAAAGAGAGAGACCCACAAAGACAGGCTGTGGATTGTATACGGGAAGGGTGAGCTTTGCAAGTGTATCACACTTAAAATAGCCTTTTCTTATAATTGCCACTTTTTATACTCTTAAAGGACATGCTTGTTTTGGTTTGTGGGTGTTTTTTTTGTTTCTATTTTTTTTTTTTTAATGAATTCCTCTTTCTAAAGGTTCCCATTACTGATTTCTTTCCCCTTGCTTATACAGTCATTACTGAATAGGTTGTGCCTATCAATAAATACACGTCTGCAAATCACCTAAACCCTTTTTCAGTAGCAATTCTTCTTTAATAAATATAGGCTATATAATTCCAAAAGGCGCTGGCGGTCTATACAATCGTTTAATAAAATCCTTCTCAAAACATTTGCTTAGCCATGTGTGTTTTATTTATATTGCTTTTTGTGGTGAAGACACTACAGTGCTATTCCTTGCACAATTGCATTTAGGTGGTGGTTTCCATTTTTTGATAATTCCTTTATGTCTTCACTTGAAAGGTATGAAGTGCATGTGTAGTGGGTGTTCCTCAGGTCTCAGTAATAAACCAGATTATAATAGATGTTCTGTCTTGAAAGTGGATTAGGATTCCTGGGTGGAAAATGCTAAAGTGCAGAGGTGTTATTACTTCTTAGTATATAAAAATACTGCTTCAGTACAACAGATGTTGAGGTTATTCCACAGCAGACATTCATTTATTCTTGGAAGTAACGGAATTAGCTCGTATTTGGGAAAATGTCTGTGAATGTTGCTGTAGATGAAAATAAGATTTTTACATTCTGTCAACAGAGGTGTAACCTCACATTTCATAGTTGTACACGTCGTTTAAAAGGCATTTTGTGTTGCAGTGGTCTTGGTTCTTAAAAATAAGAACCAGCTATAGCCTTTTGGGTGTATCCCTGAAAAACTCTTCACCACCTCTCTCTTTGCCATGACTGTGGTGAGCGTAAGTTGGCTCTTGGCGCTGTGGTTCCAGGACAGAGGCATGGGGGAAAGCCTCTCGCTTTAAGCACTTTGTGTTTTTTTTTCTAAACAGAATATACAGTGAATGTGTTTCCAGAGATGGAAACAGCCTCTAAATGGTATTATTCAGATTAAAACTATACCTCCTCACAAACATTAAGATGCCCCTCAGCATCTTAATGTTGTTTGTACAGCTCTCTAGCTAAAGTCAACCTTTTTGTCCTGACATTTCTGTACAGCTGCCAAAGGGAAATCCTAAAAAGCTGTTGTATTTAGCCCTAGTTTAAAGGGATGAAGTAACGCCCTGAGAAAAGTGACAACTGAATATTCATTGTATAAACCTACTTTAATAACAGGAGGTATCGCTCTTCTTGAACCTTTTGTTTTCAGACATAAGCAAGCAAAATCTTTAGATTTGTTCCAGTAAACACAATGTATCGAGCGTGATCACTGTCTTCATCTTCAGTATCTGAAGGCAGCCTACAGGAGAGGGACTCTATCAGGGAGTGTAGGGATAGGACAAGGGGTAATGGTTTTAAATTGGAAGAGGGGAGATTTAGATTAGATATTAGGAAGAAATTCTTTCCTGTGAGGATGGTGAGACATTGGAACAGGTTGCCCAGAGAAGTTGTGCATTCCTGGAAGTGTTCAAGGACAGGCTGGATGGGGCTTTGAGCAACCTGGTCTGGTGGGAGGTGTCCCTGCTCATGGCAGAGGGGTTGGAACTGGATGATCTTGAAGGTCCCTTCCAGCTCTAACCATTCTATCATTCTATGATTCCGCATTTTCCATTCATTAAGCAGTTTGTGAGGTAACTCAAGAGTTTTGCCAATGCTTTTAGTTTGCTTGGAGGGTAACTGGAGCTGTATGCATGCAGTGTTGTTTTTCAATGTTTTCTTTTCCTTTACTCTTTCTTTTTGCATTAGTAATAAATCAGAGAGAATGTGTTGTTTGTGTCTACAGCGTAGTCGGAATTGGGGTTACTGACCTTATGGGACTAGTAGCCTCTTCACTGCGTCTTGCAGGAAAGTAGTAGCATCCCCTGAGATGGATAATAAAATCAGATTGCCTATAAAGTGTCTTTTAACCTTGTCACCTAGTAACTGATTTCTGAGCTGGAGCAATATGCTTGTAACTTTGCTAATTTTCGTTTAACTTGAATACTCACTCTGTCCTGGCATGTTCTGACTCCTGCTATGTGCCTTGGCGTTGTGGCGTGCCTGGCGGGGGGCTGCTGGGGACAGTTTGGACTTGTCACACCACCTTCTACAATCATGCCTTTTGCCTGCAGAGGTTTGCAGCCTCTGGAGCCAAATCTGTGCTAGGCACTTCTGCCAACGTCACTCAATGGGAAAACACCCGGCCCTTTGACTGTCATGGTCTTGTCAGCAAAACCCCAAGTGTGGCTACTACACTGCTGACAGAAAATTGCTTTTCTGAGTTCCACTTAGATCTTTAGAGGGGTGATATAGCTCTAGCTGCAGGCAAAATCCTTTGTCAGCAAATTTTGGACCTCCGCTGAAGGTTGCACCAGGGTGGCTGTGGCCATGAAAGGCAGAGGCAGTGGCTGATCAGGAACAGGGGGATGCTGGGGGTCCTTCACCGCACCCTTACAGTCAGGATCTGTGAACAGGCAGGCCAGTTGTACCCCTTTCATACTGATTGTTGTCCTCTATACTTAAAAACTAAACTTGTTTTCCCCTCTCTACAATAAAGCATAAGCTCTGGGCATCTTTTTGTGCGCTCCCTCTTTTCTTGGAATATTTTGTTTTGTATTCTTTTTGTAATGGTGTAATTGAGTCTGAAGGTAATCTTTCAAGTGAGGGTGTGCAGGTCTGTTTAACTCAATATTGTGGCTTTGTGTGGTGTTTCACTTCTGTCCTTTTCTGGATCACTCAGAGTGTGTTAAACAACTGATGTCCTAATGCAGAACAGCTCCCTTAAAAGCATGTTGTGATTAAAGGTGTCTGCGTTGTCGTTCTCTGTAGTTGCCTACCTGCTTCCATTGGGCAGCACTATTCTTCTGGCTTTGCAAGCATTTCATGGTCTCTTGTAAGAAATCATGAAAATATTTCCAAAAGTGCAAACCCGGTCCAGGCTCAAATACTTTTCTATATCTTGCAAGTTAACAATTTTGTGATTTCTTTCCTTTTTTTTTTTTTTTTTTTTTTTGNTTTTTTTTTTTTTCTTCTTGCTCTCCATCATAGTTTCTCACAATTCTGGGCACTGTCTAAGATAAGTCATATTGAACCTCTTTAGAAAAGATTTCTACAGCTCCTGCCAAAATAAAATGAATCCTGACTAATGTTCAGTCCTAATAATTACAGAATTAAAATAAAGTAAATTGAATGAGCCATAGATTTTCTGTATCTGAGAAGGTCACTATAGATATTTCAGGTTGCTTTGCTGAATCTGTATCTTAGTATTATCTCATTTTCGTTCTATTTACATCAAAAAAAAATGTATTAGCTGATGTTCTGGTATTGTCCTTCATTGCAGTAGATAAGCAATGAAAGCTGTTCCAGTGTACATTGGTATTGCTCCTACAAGACGATGGGGAGTTTCAGGATATGTTTTCTGTTTCCTTTGTAGCAATTGCAGAAGATTAGGGGTCCCCAGTGCTGCCCCTCCTTTTTTCTTTTTCTCTGCCTTGTGCCTAGGTTCAGTTTCTCAGGAGCACGGGGAAGAGGTGGAGTAGCTTGCCACCGTTTTCTTCACCTCACCCCGTTGTTTGCCCTTAGGCGGATTTCGTCTGCAGTCACCCACCCAAGACTTCCATTTCATCTGCTTTTTGATCTGATGCACCATAATGAGGGGAAGTGACCGAAAGCCGCCCTGCTACAGCTCAGAGCTTCCAACGAGATGCATTTGAACGAAGCACCAGTGAAACCCCCCTCCCTGCAGGACCATGACCATAATGCAGCCCGAGGAGAAGACACCAGACCTCCAGACAGGCTGCCGTGTGGCCCCCAGGGAGTAAGGCAGCACATGGCCTTACTTGGGTTAATCTACCTTGTTCCTGGCTAATTAGTTGGCGGGGAGCTTTGTGGTGTAAGGATCAGCGATCAGAGACCTTCCTGGCCTGTACTACGGGAAGCAGAGTAACCTGGTGGGTCATCCAGCACGTTCTCCTGGTCATGGCTCTGTGTTCCTGGGTGCCCATGTGCAACACCCAGTAAAACTCCAGGTGTGTTTCAGTCTGGGTTGTGACTGAGTGGAATTGAAAACATTTTAAATCGGGTCATTTATTTTTTTTTTTTTCTTCTTCTTCTTCATTCCTGGGATATTTAGACCGGCAGAATATTTCTCCCTGGGAGACTTTGCATTTTTGCATTGAGCAAACGCTCAGAATGGTATTGACAGCCTTTCCAAAACTATTCTTCACTTGAGAGTTATAAAAGTGTTAAGAATATCTATGCTTATTAAGCAGAGGAGACAGACTGGGCAAGTCCTTACCAAAAATTTGAGGCTGGAAACCTGCTTCACGTTTTTGACTATCCAAAGTGCCATTCTATAACATCAGAACTAGTGAAGCGTTACATTTCTCTGGATATTTCACAGTGCTGGAATGGAAGAGACATGCAGGGGCCAAAAACATTTTGATTTCTTTCTTGGTGAAGGCATTCAAGCCTTATGTTTTTTTCAAGTTCAGTATTAGTTTATATGTTTCTCTGAGTTCTTCTTCCCACTCCCCTCAGCTGCGCCAAGTTGGACATTTGTGGTTTATTATGGTGACCCAGATCATGAAGTTTTTACATGCAAAGACAGAAGAAAAGAAAATTCACATTTTCTGTACATAAAGGGTGTATATATAGGATATGAGCAAGCAGGAGGCTGAAATGATCAGGAACTACTCCCTGGGACCACTTGGGGCTGTTCAGCCTGGAGAAGAGAAGGTTCCGGGGAGACCTTATTGCAGCCTTCCAGTACCTGAAGGGAGCTACAGGAGAGCTGGAGAGAGACTCTTTGTCAGGAAGTGGAGTGATAGGACAAGGGGTAACAGTTTTAAATTGGAAGGGGGGAGATTTAGATTAGATACTAGGAAGAATTTCTAGGTGCTCCATCCCTCTGATCATTTTTGTGACCCTCCTCTGGACCCGCTCCAACAGCTTATTTTCTTTTTTTGCTCAGGGCTCCAGAGCTGGATGCAGGTGCTCCAGGTGGGGTCTCATGAGGGAGCCAGAATCACCTCCCTTGACCTACTGACCACACTTCTTTTGATGCAGCCCAGGATGCAGTTGGCTTTCTGGGCTGCAAACACACATTGCCAGCTCATGTCCATATGCTGGCAAATTCTCTGGAAGCCCCTCACCATTGAGTGCAGATTTCATTTAGGTGAGCAATTCATTTCTCAGGCAGTAGGTGTCATTCCTGCAACTTGGGATCTCACAGTTTTCTTCTCTCTTTCGTCAGCCTTGCATAGGTGCCAGGATGGTTAGACATGTTTTTCAGTGATTTACTGTGGGCAGAAAAAAAAACCCAAAAAGCAAATCCAAAAAGCTGTGTAGTGTAACTCAGCTTAATGTAGTACCATGAATTGTAGTGTGCCAAGGGTGCAGGAACAGGTAGGTGCTTCACAAGGGAGTTCATAGTTTGGGCCTGNTTATTTTCTTTTTTTGCTCAGGGCTCCAGAGCTGGACACAGTGCTCCAGGTGGGGTCTCATGAGGGAGCCAGAATCGCCTCCCTTGACCTGCTGGCCACACTTCTTTTGATGCAGCCCAGGATGCAGTTGGCTTTCTGGGCTGCAAACACACATTGCCAGCTCATGTCCATATGCTGGCAAATTCTCTGGAAGCCCCTCACCATTGAGTGCAGATTTCATTTAGGTGAGCAATTCATTTCTCAGGCAGTAGGTGTCATTCCTGCAACTTGGGATCTCACAGTTTTCTTCTCTCTTTCGTCAGCCTTGCATAGGTGCCAGGATGGTTAGACATGTTTTTCAGTGATTTACTGTGGGCAGAAAAAAAAACCCAAAAAGCAAATCCAAAAAACTGTGTAGTGTAACTCAGCTTAATGTAGTACCATGAATTGTAGTGTGCCAAGGGTGCAGGAACAGGTAGGTGCTTCACAAGGGAGTTCATAGTTTGGGCCTGGATTTAAAGTGAGGCCTTTCATGCCCCATCTTTGTGATTGTGGGGAGCTCTGTGGTGCAAATACGCTGTGCTTCCCTGGTTGCTAAATTTTCTAATAATTTTGGGGTTCTTTTCTATATCTGCTGGAGGATGACAATGCTTACCTGAGGGGGAATTAAGATGATTAAGTAGCTAGGTCTCAGTCTAGCACAGGATTTAAGGATATGCTTCATTTGGTCCTGTTGAATCCCCTACTTTGCTAGAACAGAGTCTCCTGCTCGGAAAGCATTTCTGAGGACGACAAGCTGAGCGCTAAGCATGATACTAAAGTTCCTTATTTATTGCTGTCCACTTATTCCTTCCTCCTCTTCCTTCTTTTCCCTTTCCCATCATTCGCTGCTCCTTCTTAGTCAGCATGTGTGTTGCTTCCTTCCTTTATCCCTCGTCAGTAAGCCACTCCCTCAGTAATGAGGGGATCTAGAAAATACACTGGAATGGCATTAGCGAGAAGCGGGGCTGTGGTCACCCTAATCCCTTTAATTGCAGGCTGTATCCTTTTTATTTCCGTAGCTGTACACAGATCAGGAGGTTGGCTGCTGCAATGTTCCACGGGTGTAAGTTTGCATGCAGCAGGAACAGCTAAACACAATCAGGATACGAGGAAAGGTTAGCTTAAATAAGTAGATTCAAGTGAAAAAGCTGTGATTGGAAATAAGTGTATGTGGAAATAGGCGTGTGCTGGATGAATAGGAACGTATCTTCAGCACTGAATAGGCCAGTTGTTTGTAGACCAGAAGACATCAAAAGAGAGTTTAAAAATCAGTTACAAACCAAGGAAGTTAAAATCATCCCCATATGCTCATATTTTCAGGCAGTTTGTATGCATGTATGTACCCATGCCCATTAGCTCCTTACTGCTGTTATTAGGCAGTATTTGATACTAAAATCATCTCATCATTTTATTAAATGACTCTAGTTTGTCTGTCACTCTCATTCCCACCTGCCAAACAGTACTGGAATTTGAGATAATCTGTGCATTCTGAAAAGGATTTGTGATTTAAAATGAGAGAAACACTGGACTAGCATATTTTGACAGAATGAGGTAACTTTAATATTCTGACTTTGTCATGAATTAGTGTTGAGTGCCGCAATGCATTTGCATGCTAATCTTTCTATTAAATAACTAAATACATCATCTAGGTGAATCTAAGTCAATTTTTGATCCCATAGATGTTACACCGAGAAGTAAGGATTTGAGTCATCCAATTAAACTAGTCTTGCTATTCCCAGGCTGTTGATTTTTTTTGACTAGTCAAAGACAGCACGGTCCTAAGTTTTCATTTTACCTGTGTGCTTAATAATATGTCCTATATCTGCCCCTGTTTATTGTTTCACTTACCTGGTAGTAACAACCATCTGTGAGTAGGTGGAGCAAGGAGTTACGTCCCTTTATTTGGCTTTGGCATGTGCAGTGTTTCCCAGTAGAGGACTTCACTGAAGTGCTGCTTGGTCAGCTGCTACAAAAGCGATCTGTAACTCACAGCACCATCTCATGACTCCACTGGTAGCCTGGTGTTGTGGTGGATCCTCCCTATACCTCCACTGGTAGTCTGACATTGTGGTGGATCACAGAACTGTAGAATGATTAGAGCTGGAAGGGACCTTAAAGATCATCGAGTTCCAACCCCCTTGTCATGGGCAGGGACACCTCCCACTAGACCAGGTTACTCAAAGCCCCATCCAGCCTGGCCTTGAACACTTCCAGGGATGGAGCAGCCACAGCTTCTCTGGGCACCCTGTTCCAGTGCCTCACCACCCTCACAGGGAAGAACTTCTTCCTAATACCTAATCTAGATCTCCCCTCTTCCAATTTAAAATCATTACCCCTTGTCCTATCACTCCCCTTCCTGACAAAGAGTCCCTCTCCAGCTCTCCTGTAGGCTCCTTTCAGATACTGGAAAGCTGCTAGAAGGTCTCCCCAGAGTCTTCTCTTCTCCAGGCTGAACAACCCCAGCTGTCTCAGCCTGCCTTCACAGGAGAGATGCTCCACTCCTGTGAACATTTTCATGTCCCTCTGCTGGACCTGTTCCAACAGGTCTGTGTTCCTCCTGTGCTGAGGACTCCAGAGCTGGACACAGTTCTCCAGATGGAGTCTCATGAGAGTAGAGTAGAGGGGGAGAACCACCTCCCGTGATCTGCTGGTCACGCTTCTTTTGGTGCAGCCCAGGATACAGTTGAGTTTCTGGGTTGCCAGCACGCACTGCTGGCTCATGTTGAGCTTCTCATCCACGAGCACTCCCAAGTCCTTCTCCTCAGGGCTGCTCTCCAGCCATTCCCCGCCCAACCTGTATTTGTGCCTGGGATTGCCATGTCCCAGGTGCCGGGCCCTGCACTTGCCTTGGTTGAACTTCATGAGATTTACATGAGCCTACCTCTCAAGCCTCNCACGAGTCTGCCTTTTCTTTCTCATCCTTCCACCCGCCGCTGGGGGGCGGAGCCAAGGGACTGCCACGTGGTGCTTTTGTTGCCGCCGAGGCTAAACCGTGACACTATCCTACTGTCCATGTCTCCGACAAAGATGTTAAACAACACTGGTCCCAGTACTGATCACTGAGGAACGCCACTCGTCACTGGCTGCTACTTAGACATTGAACCGTTGACCTCAATCCTTTGAGTGTGGTCATCAAGCCAGTTTCTGGTCTGCTGAGCAGTCTCGGTGATCCTCACTGTGCATCCACTGGTAACCTGACTTTGAGATGGATCCTCCCAGAGCTTGACTTGCTGACTCTTGGCTTTGGATTTATATGTTCTAACTGCTGTTGAGCTGTTGAATGCTAGTTTGCAGCGTATGAATTACATACATCTGCCACCAGGATTGCCACAGTGAGTGGTGTTTCCTGGGGCAGTCTAGCTCATCACATGCCCAGGAGCAATCCCGAGCAGTGCCTTGCTCTGCCTGCAAGTCAGCCCTGAAACAGCCATCCCCCTCCATCCTGGGTGATTTCAGCTGCCCACATCTAATGCTGGAGACAGGAGGAAAGCCGGCCGGTGCTATGGCATTAAGGTCCTAATCTTGAAAAGGCTTCTATACATTCTTGACCTTATTACTGGGAACAGCATCCTTGATGTTTGTGAACCTAATGACCGTTGTGATAAGGCCACTGACCGTAATAAATTTAAGTGCATGTGCAATTATTGACAGGATTGGGGGTCTGATGGAGCGGTGAAGGCTCACTTCTTCATTTGAGGGCAGAGCTCAGTGGGGGGAATTTTGTAGTTTTTAGGAAGGGAGCCAAAAGCTGCTCTATTCCTGTCCTCTGCATGGAAGTCCTCACTTTCAACGTATACAAATAGGACCATAAGAGTCTCTTGTTTGAAATATTCCCCTCCCAAATGAACAATTGTGAACTGAAAACCTGGCAGTAAGTCAAAAACAATCCCTGCCCTCGGGGGAGTGGGGGAGGCAAGTAGGTGGTAGAAGGAGCAGGTTTGCTGGGAAGTGGTGGGGAGGGCTAGGACTGGTGGAACCATCCTGGTGAGGCTGGTCCTTCCTTTTTGGTGCTTCACAAGCAAAAATGGAAAGGAGGAACAAACTAAAAAGATGGGGAGAATGTTTAGCATAACATAGGAATGTGTGGGTATGTGGCGGGGGGTCTCACTGGGCCTGCCATGTTGACCCCAGGCAACTCACCCTCATCTTGTGGTCCTCAAGCTGTTGCCCAAGGATGAACAGCAAGGACCTGCTTGTCACTCATGTCTTGTCTTGCTAAACAAAAATAGTGCCAGAACTGCGTGACTGCAACCCTTTGCAGGATCTCAAAAAACCTGAGCCAGCATACTATTTTAAAGTTTCATGATATTAAATATGAGAGTGGTACAGAAATAGCGGGGGGGGAGAGGGGGAGGCGGGCGGACGGGACTCAGCCAGTCAGCAAAACCAGGACGATGGAAACGAGTTTGTAAGAGCAATAAATGCCCACAAGGACATGTCTCAAGCTGCAAAGCTCATTCAGAGGTTTTCGGGGTGAAGGCATTGCATTGTGCGTTTATCTGTCACCGCTGCCCTGAGCGTGGTGGGGGCTCTGGTGTCAATACTGGTGCGGGGCTGGTTTAATCAGTGTTCCCTGTCTGAAAGCTTGGTGGTGGTGTTTTCAGATGGCCCCATCCCCTGAACCGTTTCACCGTGGAGCTGTGCAAGTGTGTGTCAGCATCACAGCAGTGGTGCCGCAGGGAGTGGGAGGGAAGGCTGTGGTGAGTGCTGGGGCAGCCCACGTGGAGATGATGCTCTGTGTCCAACCGTTGCCTCAGTAGGGACTTCATGCTTCCAGGAGCTCAAATTTAAATCACTGCATGGTCTGCTTAACCCAGTGGTTTGCTAAGGATTTTCATGCAAAAATGTTAAAACAATAGTCCTTCTTCCTTACTTAAGGAAGTATTCCTTAAAGAAATACTTTCCGTGGCCTCGTATCCGTGACGCTGGGCTCCAGTCTTTGATCTCTTTGTCACTTTGGTCACTGCAGAGACTTATTTGCACCCTGGTGCCAGCTGTCATCCGTTATAGCTATAAGGGGCTGTTCATCATCTTTTTGCTTCAGAAGGTTGGATACCTTTTGTGACCCTTAAAAGACAATAATCCTGAGCGGACACTGCAAAACAAACAGCATAGCTAAAGGTTCCCTGAACAAACATTTTAGAGATGTTCTTGGGTATTAGAGGCTGTGATTAAGCCTGACCTTGCGAGAGTCCTCGTCTGCTATTTCAGTGCAGCGGGATTATAATCTAATATCAATTTCCATCTCTGATTCCCCATCACCCATGTCAATATGATAGGCCTAAACTGCAGTTCAGCTTCACAGATGGTACCTGCATCGCAGAAAATATTGTATGACTAGTGCCCTAAATACGACAGAGTGCATTTGTCTACGCCGCTGCGTATACAAAAAAAATCTCTTTAATGGTAAAAAGCATAGTCACGTAAGGGGACTGTGAAGGGAGTTTGCCAGAAGACTTGGTGGTGACTTTTTAAGTGTTGGAGCAGGGTAAGAAAAATTAGAATAAGACCTTAAAATTGTGAATGAACATGGCAAGGGACTTCGACACATCTGCTGTGCATCCTGCTCCAGAGGAACTTTAGTAAAGATGGAGAGACAGGGGAGAGCCTTCACGGAGAGCAAGTGTGCAGAAGACCTGCCAGCGTGCCCTCAGCAGGATATACGGCTTCTAGTACTCCTTTCCTGGAGAATGAATTCATTGACACCTCAAAACTGCTGACATTGGGGGAAGTTTTCCAGCTTCTTTTCTGTTCTCTGCTGTCTCTCTCTATTCTAAGGCTGTCTGCACAAGGACGTGAAGGAAAATTAATCCAAATCACCTAAAATGTGAATGTAAATCATGTAAACTAAATTAAACCATTGTATATATTCTCTGATTCAGCGTTCAAGTGACCTTAATTTGATTAAGCTTAATTCATATCAAAGTAAATTATACTAAATATGAAATAGGGTTGATTTAATTAATAATGAGTGTGTCTGCAGGGATCTAATGTGGTTTGATTCATTACAGAAATGTTGATTCAGATTACTTTTCTAGAGTTTTCTCATGTAGATAAACCCTACAGGACAGTTTGTTGGTTCTGCTTAAGCTGGTGTAATTGTGTGTTGATTTCCTCTGGTTCTGGAAGGACCTTCCCACCACTCTCCTTGTGTGGGACTTCACGATCATTTTGTTGTGGAATGTCTTGTTAATTTGTTAATCCAGCCAAAGAAAATCCATCAGTTTTCTGTTGGATTAGTTGGTTTTTGACCTTGTTTGTGGCTGCACAGTGCTCCAAAGGGCAGAGGCAGGAGTGTGAATGTGTGATCAAGGTAGAGAGGGTGGGGACTTGTTTCACCTCAGTTCAACCCTTTGTGTAAAGAGACGCCCTTTTTTTCCAGCACTATTCATACACTGGAAGTTCACTTTCCATTGGGTTATGTAGTCCATGGACTAGAAGAAGTCACAAGTCTTGTTGGAGTTGCTTGAAGTGAGATACCACCAAGCTTGATTTGCTCAATGTTTAGGTACAACTGTCATGTATTGTTTGGCTCTGGTTTGTACTGATTTCCTTTGGCTTTTTCTCTCCTTTGTGCTCATGTAGCACTACAGCATGTACCTTCTGAATAGCCGCCACCTAAGTAGCTTGTGCTTTCACTATACACAAACTCTACTGACCCACTTTTGTCCTGCTTTTCTTCCTTTTCAGTCCATGGCTTTAAAGTTCTGTGAGTATATTTTTGTACCGTTTGATTATTACAGGAACGGACACATGATAATTGCAAAGATGGTCTGACTTGAATGGCTGAGAACTACAAGTTTTTTTTCTGTAGGGTGTTTCTTAAGGACTCGCTTTGCTCTCAAGGGATTGTGCAAAAAACCTCTGATTTCATAGTGCTGTGCTTCAAGAGGAAAATAAGTAGCGGAACAGAGGCCTCTGATCGTTCTCAACAATTTGCCAAACTGAAACAATTGGAGTGACTTCAGGAAGAGAATGGATAATAAACAAGAGCTAGATATAGCAAAGTTGCTATAATTCCATAGTTTCCCCCTCCCTTTCCCCTTTCTCTGAAGGTGAGTAAACTAGTATTTGAAGAACAGAAATTATCTGAAACCTTGTCTGTGCTTTAACGTGACGCTACCATTGATACAAAAGTCTCTGGATTTTGAGAGACTGGAAAGAATATAATACTTTACTTCAAAATTTGCTTGAGATCTATCTCCAGAGTACTGAGAAATGCTGATTGTTCTTGTTAGCATATTCTCACCTTTTGACTTCAGCTTGCACAAGGAATCACTCCCAAGTAGTGGCCAAAGGGTGCTGTCAGCCTCTAGAAGCTTCTTGTCATTATTTGGTTCATTCTGTCTGGAAACCAGGCTTTGAAACCACCGGGCTGTGCCCATCTCATCCTGTTTTAATATCAGCACACCCAGACACATAAACAATGTGCTTCTTCATGAGGCGATGAAAATCAATGAGGCTTTGAAAAGACATGCTCTTTAAAGTCATGGCCTTATTTGGGAAGTTGCAAGAAGCTTGGCTGTCACAAGAGAATATTTTGGCTCTGTGACAGTTTCCTTTATACGGTTCTTCAGCGAGGAATCTCCTGTGTTTGTACAGTGATAACTTGCAAGTGCTGTGTGCCTTTTTTCCCCTCCTCAAGAATATTTGCTGGAGGAGAACCTGATACATTGGTCAAAAGAGACCAAATACCCCTTTGGACCTCTGCCTTGTCTAAAGTATGTACAGAAAGCAGATTTTCAAAGGTAAAATGAAAAATTCCTGGTATCCCAAGATTCCCGAACAGATTCACATATGTTATAATTACTTTTCTATACCCTTTTTTTCTGTTCATTACTCATTTGTTGAGTGCTACCTTCTGTTTATGTAAGTGTGGGATTGTTTAGGAATAATCCTATCTGCCATCACCCTTCTGTTCCTGCATTCCTTGGGAATGTTTCCTGATGACTTGGGAACTGTGGTGGAATAAAAGAGCTTGCATGATAAAGATAAATAATAAACTGAAAGGAAGGTGTCAGAGACTGAAGTGTTTTAGACTTGAATTGTGTGGGGAGAATGAGAGAGGGGAGAGAAGATTATCACAGTAGCATTTCGAAATGGTTTCTGAAGAGGCAGTTGAAAGAGAAAGAGGGATTACAGAAGAAAGTTGTGATTATAAACTAAAAATCACTGTGGCTGTTGCTGGATTCCCTGTCCATGTGATAAGCCAGTGGAACATAAAAATATTATAGAAACTTAAGCCACACAATTTAGTGTAGACTTGAGGGAAGAGGACCTCCAGGGTACACTGCTGTTGGAGATCTGGGGCACAACAATGAGCAATGTCATATGGAGCTGTCATGACACTGATACCAGAAAGGATACTCGTGAGCATCAGTGATACTGTTAAATAATAATAATTTTTGGAGATGTTGAGTACTCAAGGGACGGAGGGAGAGGTCAACACAGTCTCGTTGGACTGGTACCCGTCCTTCATATTTTACATCCCATGAAGGGTCTAAAATATCCTTCTCTCTAGGTTTCCTTTGGCCTGTCCTTGCTGATCCTGGGCTCCTGCTGACCCTGCATACCTTGCAGCTCTTTTCTGCTCTTCCCAGTGCCTTTCTGTTTCTGAGGAGGTGGGGAGGCAGCTGTACAGCCTAATCTCTGTCCTCAGCCCTACACCACTGCAGTACTCACCTAGAACTGGCATGTCTTTTGAGGAAAGGCCGGTGGAGGGGTTGGTGAGCCTGGAGCAGAGGCAGCCCAAGGGTCTGGAGTTGCTTGTATTTTCCCAGGCGCCAACACTGCCTGACAATACTAATGTCACTTAATATTGTGCTCATCTAATAACAGCTTGAGGTAGCAAAGAAAAGACTGGTGGTGCCCATGGCAGTGCATGGGAAAGCGAGATACTTGTAAACTAAGAGAGCTTGAGCTATTTGCAGCAGATAGGAGTGATGCAACTAGGAATGTGAGGCTGGAAAGAGCAGGTTAGGCGGATCTGCAGTGCTCTGAGATAAAAATATGAGTTAAAAAAAGTGGAAGATGCCTGCCTGTGTTTGAAATCTAAATAGGAATTTTGTGAGCAAGGGGAATAAATTTTGGATAGTATTTGAGGATTTGTGATGTTCTTTCATTTTATGAGTCTCAAGAATTCATTTGCAGAGCCTTGCTACTTCTGTCTTCCCTTTCAAGGTCACTGGGATGCACTGACAGCTCTGTAGCTTCATTCATTATAAATTAGCTAAGCCAGGAATTGAGTGGGATGTTTATCTGTGATGACCTGACCATTTTCTTCAGGAAGTTGTTCATACTTGGAAAGACAAATGTATCTCATGCTAGAGGACAGATCGTGCTCAACTCTCTTTGCCTCCAAAGATGAGAGGAGGATTTGGATCATGTATAAATATTTAATATTAAAAGATACAAGTTGTCTAAACTGCATTGGTGCCCAGCTCCATTTAAAATGATCTGGAGTACCCAAGTGATGGGTGTGTGGCTGATGGCCATGACCTGTGGGAGACCAGAGCCCAGCTGGATCCTGGTCACTGTGTATGTGCTTGGACACCTGGGTTCAAGCTACTGGTTTGAACCTCAAGCAATGCCAGGCAGGGAGACAGTGCAATGTTTCAGCAGTGATCACTGTTGGGAGGAAAAAGTTTCTGTTTGCCGCAGTTCACTCTGGGGTGTTTAGTGCAAAAGCCCATCAGCGGGTCTGGAGCCAAGACCCCCCGGCTCTGACTGCAAAATCCACTCCTAATTTCCCCTTCTGTCCTTTCTTGGTCCTGTACACCTTCTTTGTGCAGTTTTGGGGTGAACTAATGTGTATCTCATTGCTTTTCCCAAAGTTGTGACCTGGTTGTGAGACAGAGTGGATGTAGCCTGAGTGATGAAAAGGACCCAGTTAGAGCAGGTAGGGAGGCAATAGGTGTAGTACTAAGCATGATTCATGATAGTGTAGGGCAATTTGTACTACTGCTCCTTACTTGGCTGTAAAAATGCTACTAGCTCTACTACAGGTAGTTCATCACAGTTGTATAGCCTAAGTAGGTAGTTTTTTAAAGATAGAGTGAGAAAATGGGATCATTCAGTTGAGAGATGATAAGCCACGCAATTATAGCTGGACAAGTAGCTTGTATGCGTAACCTCCTGCTCTCTTCTCCCTCCTGAACTCTCCTGACTTCTTCTGGCCGCAAGAAACATCACTGGGTCTTGAACTACAGCGGTGGCTGGCCAGGGCTCGGGGGCTGGTGGGGCGGGTTACCATAATGGTTTGATTTGTCAAAGACCTCCCTAGTTCTGACTGTGTGGGAGCTGGCAGAGCCCAAATGAGAATTCCGACTTCATCAGTGACTTTGCCACACAGTCCTGAAGCAAGCGGCATGGCTTCCCTCACTCTTCCATTCCCCGCCTCAGAAATCTGGATCTTATTAGATAACTCACAGGAAAATTAGGAGAGAGATGGAAAATTCTGGATGTGGAAAACAAAGCAAACTGCCCCAAACATGTGGTGTTTGTGCTACTGTTTTACTTCTTCATGAATGTTAGTGCTTGTCCTTTTGTTTGGAAACTTGCGTCTCATCCCCAGTAGCACTGGCAGCTGGAGATCTGATGATGTTCCGCTGATGTGGAGTTCTGAAAGCTGCCCCATTCAATGAACTGTGTAAAGGCTTTTGCTGTGATGCTGGTCTTGTAGTTTACATGCATTTGACTCTAAAGTGTACCATGCAGCGTATGTAAAAAAGGCATTTTTTTGTTCATTGTGGCACCCTCTTTAATTAAAGTGTCAGGTCTAATAATGTTTCACTGAAGAAAGTGGTGAACCCTCTCCAAGGAGTCCTGCAGGAGCAGCAACGAGCAGGAGTTGTGATATTTCTCAGGTACTTATAAAAATTTTTTAAAAAAGCAACCCAGTTTTTCAATCTGCAGTCTTTATGTAAAGAACAAATAAAGGATACACACATGATATTTAAAGCAGTACTTCACAACTTAAGCAGGTTGTGCTATGCCCGAGGGGTAGAAAGGTCTGCTGAGAGAATCACACAGAGTTGTAGAGGTTGGCAGGGACATCTGGAGATCATCTAGTCCAACCTGCTGCTCAGGACGTTGTCCAGTTGAGTTTTGAGTATATCCAAGGATGGTGAAGGCCACAACCCTTCTTGGCAACCTGTGCCAGTGGGTGGCCATCCTCATGGTGAAAAAGTTTGTTCTTATGTTTGAACTGGGTTTCAAAAATTTTGCCCATTACCTTTTGACCTGTCATCTGTCACCTCTGAGAAGACTCTGTCTTCTTTACTCCACCATTATGTATTTATACACAGTGATGAGTGTTTCTATAAGGATGTGATGGGAGAGACTGTCAAAAACCTTACTGGAGTCAAGACTTGTCCAGACAGACTAGGCCAGAACATGACCAGTGTGATGTTGGTATCACCTTTCTCTGGGTAGAAGCATAGCTCCAGTGGGGTTACACCACTTGTATCTCTCTCCTGCCAGTAAGGCTGTATGGGTTAATGTGTAGAACTGCTGATGGGTGCTAGGCTGCCCCGAAGCCTTGGAGTAATCAAAACTTTTACATGTTCTCAAGGGAGGGAGCTAACAATGTTCTGAAGTTGCCACAGCTTATATCTGGTACTGCTGTGAGAAGCTGTTTCTAAACAAAGAATTCCACAGTATATAATGAATAATTCCTTCACACATTTATTGTAACATTTTTTGCATCAGTTGCAAGGGAAAGAGAAATTTGTTCTGTTTTTTTTGTTGGAAACAGAAGCAACATATGTCTTAATGTCACAGCAATGGCAGCTAAGTTTTGGCAAATTCTTTACCATCAGTGCCTTGCACTGGATAATCCTTACATGTCCTGGGTGAATTTCTGGGCCATGATCTGATCCAAGCTTAACATTATGTACATGTAAAATTGCTAATAGCTCCTGAGACCTTGGTACTGTGATCCTGTGCTGCAGAGAGTTTGCTCAAGAGGTATATAGTACCCACAGAGTTTTACCAACTGCGGCGAGGTTACTTTTGGCAGATAGAAGCAGAAGTATAAAACTTAGCCTTAATTTTTCTCCTGCCTACATCCTACCATTTAACTAGGGGGTGCGGAGGTATAAGGCTTGGGTGTTACTGCTCTTCTAAGTGTTCACCAGAGAAGATGTTAAGTAGACTGATATTTTCCAGGCAGAAGAACTTCTGGCCTGCCAATATATTTGGTAATGAGTCCCCAATTCAGTAGGCATTAGCGTACACATCAGTGTGTGGGAAGTTGCTCCATTCATGTTGGCTGCTACTTTTGAGTGTAAACATGCCACTGTATAATTTAAATGTTTGTAAGATCTAGACCATTGGTTTCCTTGAAAATAGCAAGAATCCAGGGTGTTTATGCAAATGCCTTTGTGTTCATGTCTGAAGTACACAGGTTTGTGTTTGTTGATATATGATGGGTACACCTCACATAAATGTCCAAATGTTGGATTGTCAACGTGTGCTTTAGGGGATGGCTGTGGTTTATTCAGATACTGTTTTCATATCCGTTGATGTTTAATTTGCTAGTGGTGAAAATGCAAGTCTAGTTTTAGCCTCCCACTTCTCTCTTTTCCCACTTAATCTCTCACAACTTGGGAGAAGTCAAATTGACTAATTATGGTTAGCTTGAAGAAAGCTTCCAAATGGAAGCCTACAGTTTCCTTTTATTTTCTCTGAAAGAGTCTTCTGTGTCTTCTGCTCTGTGCTCTGTGCAGATGAAGATACTAATCAGCAAAGATGTGGCAGGTATAAGGTGCTGTGGCTGCCTGGTGAATATTGAGGCAGCGCAATTCTTAATTACTAAGGGGGCTTCTGCGTGCAGTGTGAGTCAAGTTAGCCTGTGCTGTATTGAAAAAGCAATGGTTGATAACTGTTTGTCTAAGAACAACTAATACGTTACTGCCTTGAACTTCAAATTTGTGCAGCCCTGTAGAAGAACTCTTCCTTGGAAGAGTTTTTGTATGTTTTAAATCACTTTTCATAAGCAGGCAGGTATAGCTAAGTCTTGGTCTCATCAGCTCACATTTGCATCCTATACAGACTGAATCTTAATTTTGTGGACGTTCAGTAACATGAGCACATTTCTTCTTTTACTAATTTGACATTTATCTGAAATCATAGAATTATAGAATAGTTTGGGTTGGAAGGGACCTTTAAAGGCCAGCTAGTCCAACCCTCCCGGCAATGAGCAGGGACATCTTCAACTAGATCAGATTGCTCAGAGCCCCATCCAACCTGACATTGAATGTTTCCAGGATGGGGCATCTACCACCTCCCTGGGCAACCTAGGCTAGTGTTTCATTACCCTAGTTGTAAAAAAATTTCTTCCTTATATCTGGTTGTAATCTTCCATCCTTTAGTTTAAAACCATTACCCCTTGTCCTACCACAACAGGCCCTGCTAAAAATTCTGCCCCCGTTTTTCCTGTAGGTCCCCTTTAGGTATTGAAAGGCTGCAACTATCCTTGTTTGTTGCTGATTGTTGTATCTGGCCTATTAAAACTGCTAGGGAACTTTTCTATTTTCAGTTTATATGGCAATCAGCACCACACAGTCCTAAACTTGATTGGGCATTTCAAGCACTATTGCCATGGTTGATAACTTAATAATCCGTATGGAGCTTTTAGTTTTCATCCCGACTGGCTCGCTTCTGTTGGGTTGCAAGTTGTGACTTGCTTCTGTCCCCAAGGGCTGGTTAGAAAGTCAGTAAGAGACCCGCTCTCTCTAGTTCACATCAGTACCTTTCCCATAAACACCAGAATACAACAGATGGGATGTTTTTCCAAATACAGCCCCATTTCAGCCCTGTGAGATGCTACAGGCTGGTACAGAGAATCTGTTGCTGAAAATGGTATGTGCTACTCCCAGTATGATAGGAGTAAAGCAGTGGGAGGAAGTCATGGGGAAGACCTCGCATCAGCCATCCTGTGGTCAGGGCAAACCTCAAGATTTGCAAAGCATGAAGTGTATTTGGGCGAAATCTGGGAGCGAAAAGCAATTTTTGCTGTGTGGATGTTCATGTGCTGTGACAATTTAAAACTGTAGAAATGAGAAAAGAACATAGATAGGGTTTATTTTGGTGGTGGTATTTTGGTTGGTTGGGGTCTTTTTTGGTGGTTTTTTTTTGTTGTTGTTGTTGTTGGGTTTTTTGTGTGTGTGTGTGTGTGACAATTCACGTCCCAAAATCAAACTTTAATGGTCAAACTGAAGACCAGGGAGTGAAAGAAGCAGTCTGAAACGTGGATCAGACTATTCTTGTGCATAAAAATTCACATAGTGTTTTAAGGCAACATATAATAGAAATCTCATTGATGAAGAAGTGGGGGGGAAAAAAAGTTCATTTCCTCCCTTTCCAGCTTTCCCTTTAAAAGCTGAAGGTTTGAGTCAAAACTCCAATACTGAATGTACCATTGTTCAGTCAACTTTAGGGCACTGTAATTATTTCTACAATGTTCCCAGTACCTGAACAAACTAAGGTAGCCATTCCTTCTTTTCTTTCAGTAATCCTTTTAAATCTTATTTTCTTAAGACCAAGAAAGACTTTTGAACTCAGAGAAAATCCTATTCAAAGAAGATTTTTCTGGGATGCTGTCTGTGATTGCCACATCCTCTGTTGAGCAGAAATGTTAGAGCTGTGGTGGATGTACACTGATTATATATGCTCTTGTTGGCTCATTTCCCTTCTCCTTTCTGTTTTCTTCCTCATTAATTGAAGTGAATGCTGGATTTTCCAGCACAGTTGTTTGGGTTTTTTTAGTGGTCTGAATTTCAATTCAGCATAATGATAATACAGGCTTAATGACAGAAGTCCGCTGTGTTAGTGGCTTTTTCCTTGCTTCAGCAAGGGAATAAATAGTTACCTCATTAAAATATCTCAGTCTGCTTGTGATCGGATAATGTCACCTAGCATCTGGCCAAGGCTTTGGTGGAATCTCAGGTCAAGAGGACCAGCATTGATACACAGATGTCCTGAATACCAATAATGCAAGATGTTATTTTTGGGGAAATGAGGTTCTTATGCAGACTATCAGCACCAGGCCCCTGTATGCAACTTAACTACTACCTAAGAAATGGCACCATTATCCTTGATTTTGTTGTATTTCCAGGGTTTTTTTTCCATCCTTTGCGTCTTTGTCAAGCTTTCATCCAAGGATAACCATTTCTGTCATGGTCTCACTTGTTTTTTAGAGCATGGAATTAAAACTGCTTTTTTTCCCCTCCTCCCCCCGCCGCCACCGAAGCTACTGATTTTCAGTGGGAAGGATCCCCCACTGCCGTATTTATCTGGCCTTGGATCAGAAGGTGGGATGTGGGTCCCTCAGTTGCCCCACCCTGACTACGTTTAGTGTCATTTTTCTTTTCCATGATGTCATTTCATTTTGTGGTAAAGTGTGGGGCATTTTTCTTCAAAGGTCTGGACTGATTATAGAGCCAGACCAGGAATAACAACTCCTCCTTATAAAAATGTCATTGCTAGTTGTGGGTTTCTGTTTGCTTCTCGAGACCTTCAGCCTGGCTCAGGGCATAAGAAGTTACAGCCTTTCTTTGCTAAAAAGTCATAAGGAGGTATTATAATCCTGCATTTATTTATGTATTTGGCCATTGTATGTGTTCATGTGACTTTCTGAGTCTGTGAGGTAGTTGTATGCTGAGCCTCACTCATGTCAGCAGTATGACATGATGGTCTCAGATCTTACCATCTAATATGGGAATCCTGCTAATTAATTAACCAGAAATGACACTATCAGCTATCTCACAGGATAGAAGCCCTGGGCTTGCTGCCTGTAGTGCTGTGAGCGGTTGTGAAAGTGCTGGCTAAAAAAAATGAAGTTAAAGAAAAGTCATGGTACTGAAGGCTTTCAGCAGCTGACCTCTGCTGAACAGGAAAGCTTTCTGGGGAGTGTTTGCCTTTCGAGTTTTTCACAGGGAGCTCACTGATGAGGGAAGCCTTGACTTGAACAAATGGCTACTTATTTGTATAGTGGCTCCTAAGAAGTTGCAAAAAGAGGAAGACCAGGCAGGGATTTTGTCAACACTGTTTCAAGGAGAGTGAATACTTAAGGGAAACAGTACACTAAGTTCACTGTTAGTTCTGTAGAAGGGATTCTTTTTATTTTATTTATTTATTTATTTATTTTAGCTAGCATGGCAAACAAACACATTTCAAGTTGAAAAACAGCCCTCTTCCACTTGAATTCAAGTTAGAGGGAGATTGGCAAGAGCAAGAAAACAGAAGTCCGGGCTTTCCTCATTCACCCATGAGGGATCTTGAGTAGCTCTGACTTTGAAGGTAAAAACCTTTTTCCTACCAAGTCAGTAGCAGAACACTTGTTTGCAGGGGCCTTCCCAGCCGTGCCCAGCTGCTTGAGTGCTGTATATAGTAAGCATGCTTCTAGTGAACTTCAGCCTAAATATGGAAGAGGGCTTGTTTTTATGGATGGTGGTATTGTTCTCCTCCCTGATAGTTTTAATCTTTTATTAGGCTCTAGCCAGAAACACCTACTGTGCAGTCCTTCTCTTTTGGATGCTTATGGAATTATTAATTTCTGTCAGATGGTGTGACTGCATGTGTTTTGGTGTTCCTACAGTGTGGCTTTATTGTCACTTAACACTATCACATTTGTTTAAAACAAAATAAAACCAAACTCAAGGTCACTACTACAATTAAAACACCATGTCCTAAATAAATATGGATTTTCTTTGTTTCTAGTCCTATTTTTTTGCCATGAGTGCCTTTCGCTTTCACCTCAGCCCTTTCTGCCTTTACTTTTTCCGAGCTGTGGGATCAGATGCCGTAGTTACCACAGCCTGTCACAAATCACTGCGTCCAGGAGATGTGGTTGGCTGTACTTCAGATGCTTTTCCACTCTCTGAATCCCATAGCTCAGTGGGGCAGCCACTGCCTTAGAGTGGAGTGAACATCAGGAGCTGTACTTGGGTCTGGATATTTCAGACTCCGGCCAAACTACTCCATGTGAGAAACTGTTTCCTCATACTGCAGACCAGCCCTAGCAGTAAAAGAAATAGGCAAACCAAGGTGGGGAGCAGCCCCAGAGGTGACTGAATTTCCTGACTTTCCCTGGCTGCACATTCTCCCACTGCCCCATTGTCTCTCGCTCCCAGTTGAAGGATTGTTTTCCCAGGATCTGAATCTCTGTCTTTCCAGCAATCCTGGAATCCCATAATCTGCTCTCCAGCCAGCGGCTGAGTGGCCAAGCCTGTTGCCCTTCTGCTGGCATCCTTAGGTGGCTGGACGCTGCTGTGGCGGAGTTGCTGAGGCTAATCTGGTGTGTGCACAACTGAGTGAATAAACCTTCTCCATCCCTCCTGAGCACGTTGCTGATTTCAGCTGGGGCTGTCGGGAGCCTTGCAATCCCCGAGCAAACAGATAATGGCAGTCATCCCACCTGGGTTTCTTAGACATCCACGGTTTCCAAGAGGATTGTTATGGGGATGATGAGCTCTGGCTCCTGGTGTTTCAGGGTCTGTTCTTCTGCCCTGTCAACTGTATTTATTCAGCCATGGTAGGCAACACTGCCAGGCCATGTTATTTTGGAGGAGCAGATACATTACCCATCAATGAGCTCTTCCAGGAGCATGTCCATGTGCCTCCATGCTCTGCTTTGGTGGGACCGCCCCTACGGGGAGTAGGTGCAAACTTCATCTCCATACCCAGGGTACTTTCTGGCTTCCAGTTCTCCCCATTGGTCATGGGGGCAGGTTCTTCTGGTGCGGGGTGCCTGGCACAGGGATGCTGTGGCTGGGCTGAGAGTGGGTGGCTCCAGCTTGTCACCCCTGGGTGTGTGTGCAACAGGGATGCTCTGACCCCAGCGCTTGCTGCGCTGTTGCCATGGAGATTGCGTGCGCTGTTGCTAGGCAGCTGAAGCATCTTGACTTGCACACTGCAATGCCACGAAATTCTCAACTTTCTTTCTTCCTATCTCCTGTCTTTGATTTCACAGATATGATTCCTTTGGCTCTTATCCCGCTTCATTCAGTTGCACTGCTGCGATTTCGTGGTGTTAACCCTATAAACCCTAAAAAGCCCACATGGCATGGCAAGTAGGATTTATGGCAATGAATTCAGGGCTGAAAGAGTTAAAGTGGCTGGGGTTAGACTACAGAGGAAATGATTTCTAGCAGATAAACTACTTAAAATGTTCTGGCATTCATGGAAGAGGAGGTTTGTGGCTGCAGTCTTTTGTTCCATCACTGGTGGTTTATAAGAATAAAAACACAGACTAAAATATCTCTACAAGGTAAGAAAATCAGCTTGAACAGGCCTAATTAATGTCTTCTGTTACGATATATACTTAGTTCTTTAGCACCCTCTGCTTTAATTTCCCGATGTTGATGTAGCATGTGAATGATAATTTAGCCGGGGAGCCTGTCGTGTACAGTATTTGACTTATTTGGCTTGAATAATAAAGATATCAGCCTGTATTCTTGGAGTATACTGCATTAATCAGACTTGCAGGAATGATCACATGGTACTCTATCGCCTTTCCCTGTTAGCTGCTGCTTGTCAGCAGCTGGCTGAGCTGTAGGCTGCAGGCCAGTATCTGCATACCCTTTCTCTTCAGAATATTTCAAATATACTGTCTCGTCATTATGCATTTTGCTGCAGTTTGACAAACTAAATGGTCCTCCTGCACGTTAAGAAGATTATTTTAAATTGCAGAGCGTTTGTGTAGTTACTAGGCCATGTATGCATTTGAAGAATTCAGGTAGGCTCTCTGTTTTATACATCAGTGTGCTCGGTTTTTGTTCTCACAAGGTTTTTGCTGTGTAATGTCAGTCAGCTCTGTAGTTAGTTCTTCAATGTGCAAATATTTCTGGCGTTTTAAAATCTCTACCCTCTCCATGGGGAGAAGTGCTTGAAGGGTAAGATGCAGGTAACGGTAGCTAACCGCATGATGAAGTGCAAAGCTGGGTAATTGATTATATCTTGCACGAATTTCATCGCCGTGCCGCCAGAAGCAGCGAGTCCAGTGTAGTTATAAATATGAACCAGAAACTGTTCTGTTTAAAAGGGTCTTTGCTATTTTTGGTTCCGGAGAATCTGACAGATGCTCCTTCGAGATAGAATACTGATTGTGATAGAGAAGAGAAAATTGATGCTTGGATTGTATACGGGATTATATTTTCTGCTGCTGCAGAGTATACATGTCTCTTTTTCATAATCTTGTCGTTGCAGTATTTTGTATGAGTTACATTTAAAATAACAATATAGTTAGGTTTGTTGGGGTTGCTTTGTTGTTTGCAAACATTTGAGCAACTGTGATTGTTAGAGTATAAATTTAGCACCTTTTATTCGATATTGGTTCTGCTCAGTATTGCCTCTGCCCCCTCTACTCCTCCATCCCCACCCCCAATATAACTCCATCCTTAAGACTATTGAGGTCTTTTAAAATCGTAATGGATTTTTGAAGACACAAAACAGAATTTCTGCCCTTACTAACAGAGTTGATTATTTTACCTGCAATAAAGCAGTATTGGACTGGAAAAAATTCTGGTCAGTAGCTGTTGGGGCGGGGGTGTCTCACTTTGTTTTTGCAATTTGTTTTGCTTAGTGCATTCAGTTCTTGTAACTCCTGTTGTAAAATTGACCAGATAAAAAGGGTGACAATGTTGTAACAGCATATAGGGATCACCTCATTATATGTTTGTCTGAATATCATTATTGTAATGTATCTTTAAAATACCCTTCCCTTTTTCTATCCAAAAAAGAAAATGTTTGACCAACTATGCAACTAGAGGGAGGGATGGATTCTCTTTCTATAGACATTGATCAGTCTATACCATGTATTTTCAAATTGAACTTTATAGCCTCAGATGAATAATATTTCTGCCTTTTGTTAAAGCATTTTGTATATTGGCAATTTCCCTTATTTTGTGTTTTGTTCTGTGGGGAAGCGGGCAGTGCCAAAAGCAGTAAAAGCAACTACAGGACACCCCACCACCCCCAAATGTCCTGATTCAGCCATAAAAGCTGAGGAGAAACAGGCTGGCAATGTGTACATCTATTGCGAGATGCAGGATGATGCTGTTTGAGGGAAGAGATTTTACTGGAAGACCAGATAATGCTGTGTAACTGCAGTTGTCACAGGGCTGTCAGGAGATGCTTGAAATCTTGACATCGCTGATTGTTGGCAGTAAATTAAGCTGCAAATGGGTCCCAAACTTACTGTGCCACTTACTATGCCTGCAGAGTTACTTGTATTTCACCCAGTTGGTTGGCTCCTATTCTTAATAGAGTGAAACTCTCAATAAATCTACGTGAGAAGGGGGGGGGGGGGGGGAAAGGTATTTTAAAAATTTTGGTTTAAAAGCCTTAGCTGTCTTTCAGTGGCTTTCCTAGACATCTTGGGCCAGGAGGCCACCTACTTTCATGGAAAGAATGGTCAAATACCAATTACACACCCATTAGGCTTATTAAATTAGTTGTTGTCCTCTCTTTGATTCACTTTGAAAATAGTATTAATGTTTAATATGCAGACTGATAGACCTTTTCTTTTCTGTCTTCTGCACTGGTAGGGCTGTGATTTCTGCATACCAGTGTTTAAATGGCATTAATTTTATTTGGCTTTTTAGTGGTGTTTTGTTAAGGTTGTATCTGCATGTTGATGGTTTTTTAGCAGTATGATTATTCTTGTGCTGGTGGCTATATTACATTTTGATAGGATCAAAATGTATCTTGCAAGATAAAAGAAAATAGTGTCTAGTTGAGCAGCGGTGTGGGAGTCTCACTCCCATGGGCTTCTGGATGTAAAGTTGATGAAGAAGTAGATGACACCCTTCTCTGGACCAATAACCCCTGATCCTTGCTGGGCCCACACTTTACGGGTACTAGTTTCAATGTGCATAAAACATAAGTTTGCACTTGTCTCTCATCTTGACTTTAGCGTGCAAGGAGGTGCTCGCTTGCATGTTGCAGAAGCATAGCTGTTTCCATCTCTTGGTACACCTACTTGGGTACTCAAGTACCTGGACAAGTGCTGACCCCAACTGGTACCTGCTTACGCAAACCCATGCATATCATTTCCGTATGTGTCAGTCCATATTTTTCTCTCTGCCTCCAGGCTGGACCTTAAAGATGTGCATGACACCTTGGGTGGGTGGTGGGGGCTGTGGCACCCCAGCCCAATGCCAAAGGTGTCGCTGGGGTCCAGCTGCCCATGTTCCCCTGACGGTTTTGGTTTGATGCAGCCTTCTTCATGGTGCTGTGGTGTTTTTGTGAAGTGTTGAGTAGCTGCTGGACTTCTCTGCAAGAGTGTCTCACTTAAGGGCTGTAAG
This sequence comes from Thinocorus orbignyianus, assembly GCA_013400375.1. NCBI lineage: Eukaryota > Metazoa > Chordata > Aves > Ciconiiformes > Thinocoridae > Thinocorus > Thinocorus orbignyianus. The sequence continues at coordinate 238,974 of VXBW01003219.1, read as the reverse complement.
TGACCCTGGTGTGCTGTTTGTGAAACACTTATTTTTAAAGCCCTTTGGGATGAAATATTGCCCCGTGGTTACTGGGATGAACAGAAGCTTAAGCCTCAAAAAAAATAGCCTTCTATGATATTATAACCAGATGGCTGGATGAGGAGATGGCAGGAAATGGCATCTACCTTGACTTCAGCAAGGTTTTTGACACTGTCTCCCATGACATCCTCATTAGGAAACAGAGGACGTATGGCCTAGATGAGGGGGCAGTGAGGTGGATTGTGAACTGACTGTGTGTCAGGACTCGGAGGGTTGTAATTAATGGAGCAGGGTCAAGTTGGAGGCCTGTAACCAATGGTGTCCCCCAAGGGTCAATACTTGGTCCAGTCTTTTCAGTGGCTCCCAGTGACAGGATGAAGGGCAATGGGCACAAGCTGGAATATAGGAAGTTCCATTTGAATATAAGAAAAAACTTCTTTATGGTGAGGGTGGCAGAGCCCTGGAACAGGCTGCTCAGGGAGGGTGTGGAGTCCCCTTCTCTGGAGACCTTCAAGCCCTGCCTGGATGCAGTCCTGAGTGATGTGCTCTGGGCAATCCTGCTTTAGCAGAGGAGTTGGACTGGATGATCTCTAGAGGTCCCTTTCAACTCTGATGATTTCGTGATTCCATGAAATCCGTCAAATAATCCCATAGTTCCTTGCACCAGCCAAGCTTGGTTTATCTTCCTCTTGGGAAGAACTTAATATTCCCTGAAAAACTTAGATTGCTTTTAGAGTGAGTGTTAAAGAAGCTGAGCCCCTTCTCGGTTTATATAGGCTGCTGGTTTCTGTGTAATACCAGTTGGGTCCATTTTCTTGCTGTCTTCATAAAACCCCATAGCTCTTGTGTGGTTTTGTTTTGTTTATAATTGGAGGCAAAATTGTTCATCAGCCACATTTTTATGATCTCCTGCTGACTGCACTGTCGTAAGGTGACTTTGCACGTGCAGCCAACAGGAAGATGGATGGTACACTTGGCCACAGGCAATACTCCTCGTTTGGTGTGTTCAGTCCAGATTTAGCTCTGTAGCAGCAGAACACAAATGCATTTTCTTTCCTTTTGTTGCCATGCCTTTATCTTCCTGGGATATTACTTGGTATTCTTTGCAGTGAGCTAGTGTCTGTCTATTTCTGACACACCGCCCACCGTGGCATCGCAGTATTTTTAACTGCATCTTCTATTCCCCCATCTACCCTGCAAAACTGAGAATGCTGCAGGAGGGAAAACAAATCTCTGAAGGAGCTGGCTATGAACAGAGGAAACAAAGCCCACTGATGAATAGAAAGCAAAGTTCAGAATGAATGTGAAGCATTTGGGAACCATGGTGTGTGTGGACTCTCTCGCCTGCTGGTCCCCAAGGCGGCAGCAGCAGCAGGCGGTGGCTCCTGTGAGCTGACCTTACCTAGAAGCATTTTGTGGTGGAGTTGAGCTGCAGAACTGGTACTGAACTCAGGAATTCCTGAGGCTAAGCCTCACTTTTTACTACTGCCAGAAGAAAACCTGAATGCCCCAAATTAGTGAAGAATTCTGGTTTAGATACAATTCTTCAAATTTAATTCCGGCAACAGGTGTCCATCAAATGCCTGCTCTTTCTTTGGCTTCGGTAGTCACCACCTTATAGCCAACAGTGCAGATGGCTCCAGGGTAGGTAGCACTTTTATTGAAGAACAATATAAAGGGCAAGCACAATCATTTTGTAAAGGTGGAACATGAGATTAAGACTTGAAGGCAGGTGACTTTTCCTTCCCCCACCCCCAAAGAAATAGCAAGGTGATTTATGGAAGGGACAAAAGGCTGGTGTTCTGAAGGGATGCAGGCCTATCTCCTGTGGATTTTCCTGGTGCCAGTTCCTAAAAAAAAAAGCCTTTTAAATAATGCTAATTTTCAGAAGTGCAACTACAGTCTGAATAGTCGAGCAACTTGAGGAAACTGTAGGTGAGGCTCTTGAAGGGATTTGCTTGTGTCACGAATTGCTCTTTAAAAACAACAAAAAAAGATTTGTTGTTCTTTTTTAAAAGGAGTATGATCATATTGATGAGCAAGAAGCATCAGGACAGTTGCCAAAGACTATTTCAGTTGCTACAAGAGTGTAGCTTTTGTGGAGAGAGGTAATGGGGTTGCAGCACTATGAAGAAGTCGGTGGCTCTGACCTCCCTAACCATTTAACTGATGGAGCAGGTAGTGAAAAACATACAAAATAGTGCAGTTAGTCTTTTCTGACAAGAGGGGAGAATAATCAGGGAGTAATGGTTGCTGAAGTCAAAAACTGTTAAAACCAAAGGGAGCCAACAAATTTTAAATGGAGAAAACCCAAGGATGGTATTTTGGCAGATCGTAATTGGTTGCAGTGTCTCAGCCCGTTCTAACCTGCGTTGCTGAACTCACTGATTGCGTTGCCATGTTCAAAATACCCTGTAGGTGCTCAGTAAGTAGACATAAATGTGTGGAAGTGGGCAGCAGAGCTTCATCAGGGAAGTGATTCTGCAGGCCTGCTGAGCCTCTGCTTCTTCTCTGTGGGCTGTGACCACCAGTGACCCAGCTGGTTCTGGTCCTCTCTTTGGACCCTATGTGGATACAGGGAAATGTAGTGCAAAACTTGATTAAAGCATGTTGGGGAGACAAAAGCTTTTGATTACGTGCAGGAATTGGCAAGTCTAGTTGTTCACATTGCAAACGTGAATGTTTCATATGATGCATCTCATCAAAGAAAATACATGTGCCTGATGGGACAATGTAGGGTTCCTCTAAGGTCCATAATGCCTTTTACCTCATTCTTCACATCAGAGTTCACCTTTCAGTTTGTGACCAAGAGGCTAAATTTCATGGGTTTGTTCTGAAACTTGCACTAAATTAAAAAAGGAGAAAAAATAACTAGTTTGGGGCTTTTGCTTTTTTTTCTTTTTTTTTTTTTTCTGAAGGTAGTTGCCTGAAATCTGCCTTTTGATATTAGAAATTGATTTGAGATACTTGATTTTTGGACAGTTGTTATTTATCCACACAAGGCATACACCCTGAGGAAATGTTGCTTCCTTAAACAGCAGATTGAATCAAACGTTTTTGCTGACATATTTTTCCTTGTGACAACTGACACTGCAGTTGCCACATATTTCGGTGGTTTAGCACAGAGATGTTTGAAGAGAAGGAGAGGAATACTTCTAAGGCAGTAATATGAGAATATCGTCGCTGGGAATGAAGATAAGGACATACTATTCTCACAGTGCCTACGTTGTAGTATTTATACTGAAGAGGAAAATAACTAGAGACGCTTTGTTAGAGACTGTGGGGTTAGAATTGGCCAGATTTTAAGAGGAAAATATTCTGGTGCCTGGAAGTATAGTCCTGTCCTAGATAAAAATGCGAGAGGAGATTTGTACCAGGATATTCATTGGATTAGAGGAACTGTGGTGTATATGTTAGGAGTTGAATTCCAGTCACATTAAAACCAATGTAAATCGTCTGTGGGGTGTGTATTTACCTCCTGAAACATGGGGCTGTCTCTGGAGGTGTGCAGTGTTCCCATCTTTTCCATCGTCCAGCTGCACACCCTATGGAGCAACCATCTCACTGGTGCCAAAGGCTTGGTTAGGCTACCTGTCATCTACTGCAGCATAATGCATTTGCAAAACCAAGAATTTTTTGCTGTTCCCTTTGCCTTCTAGGCATGCTAACCTGTTTTTGTATTCCCTGTTGTCTCTCTGATCTTCTATACGTGTCTGTTTCCGCCCCCCCTGGTAATTTTTGGCCATTCTTACAGTAATAGTCACAAACAAGAAGTGGCTGCTGTTTAATGAGGATCCAGACACGCTTTACAGAACTGAAGGTAGTTATCAAGACACATGGAAATTGATGTCAATCTTTAGAATGAAAACAAACACATGAGTACAGATGTCCTCTTTAAAGAACAGAATTTATGATAATTTTTAAATCCACCTATGGGTACCCATTAGAGCAAATCATTCATGGTCCTGCCTGCCTCTGTCTAGCCTTGAGTGTAAAGTCTGTAAAGATTTGAAACACTTTAGTGTAACTTCCATGGAAAGCAGCTGCTGCTGGCTGCTTCTTACCTGCAGTGCCAGGTTCTTAGGGGTAGATGCTTGTTTTTGCCATCCTGTCATCTTCCAGAGATGCTGATTATCCCTGTCCCTGTCCTTAACTTCAGCCACAGGACGGCGTGGATGTCCAACTTCCCTCTCGTCTTTACTTGCATAGTGAGGCCAAACAGATCAAACAGTTGGTCTGGCTATTTTTGCTATTCATAACGTAAATAGAGGATATGTGGGCTTCTTCCTATGGTGCACTAAAGGTCCTTAAAGGTTATCATGGCCTTTGAAGGGGAAAACTTTTTCCCTTCTTAGTCCAGCATGAGTTGGGCTGGACTCCAGACCTTGTTCTCCTGGGAACTGGTTTGGTTCCTGCAGGAATCGAAGCACAGAGCTGGATGGAGTCACTCCTGCCTCTCTCTTTTGCACAGGAGGGCATGTAGGACTTCACAACATCATTTGCTGGGAAAAGACTGACTACATGTAGCATTAGCTCAAACCCCATCCTCATAAGCTTTGCGTTCATCAGCTAAAAGTGGAAAAGGTATTATGGTGCTTATGGGGAAAAAAACACTGGCAAGAAAGGTGAAGCATTTCACATCTGAGGACCTCAGTCTGCTTTTAAGGAATGAACCTTTCACTGTCCCATTGAGATTTTGTGCGAGAACAGGCAGAAACTAGGGAAAATTACTCCCTGCCATTCCTACTCAAGAGCCTGTGCCCAGAGTGGGTGTTTGCAATATTACCTTTCAAAAGCAGTAAGCGAAAGCTTACACGTGGTCTCTCTTCTTTGTAGCTTGTGTAGAGCAGGGGAAAGCGAGTGAAGAGACTGTGAAATGGCCCATTTCTTTCCATCTAGTTGCCATGAAGGCAAAGCTGAACTCTGAAGAAGAAAGGAATTGACCTGACTGGGAGGAACATGAAGGAAAACTTTCTCAGGCAAAAGAGGAGTTGGTGTTGGTGCTGCAAAGGGCCGTGAAGTTTAGGGGATAATGGTCCAGCAAAAAAGATTATTAGACTGGGCTCGAGGATAATGCCTCCGTTTCACAGATGTAGCATTGACAGTTTGAATCTGAAACCGAATAACATTTTTCCAGCTCTCCTTTGGTAAAAACACACACTTTGATACTCTCCGTTATAGTACAGTTGTTTTGGTGTGGGTTGACCAGGCAGTATGGTCTCCCCATGTTGGTTCAGGATATGAAGACAAATCAAAATTCTACTTTGCCTGATTCTGGATGACTTGGGATGAAAAACTGTTCTTAAAATCACATAGAGCTGGTTTCAAATATGGATTGTTCACATCCTGGGCAAGTGTCTTAGGCTTTTAGCTGCAGAGCATGAGAGATTGTGCTCTCTTTGTGGAAACGGATGTATTTTCATAAAACATGCTATTGTAGTGCTGTCGTAGTGGTCACGGTCTAGGGATATAAATGAGGCAGTGTTTGAAGGAAGAGAGAATATCTTCTATTAAACCAACTTCTATAATTGGCGAAAAAGGCGAGCTTATGGTTACACAAGCCCTTTGCAGAGCTGAAACAGAAGTTTCAAACAAAGAAATTAAGAAATATCAAAGCGACCCAGAAGAAGGATAATTCTCTGAAGTAAAACTTCTCTTTTACTTTTCATTAAAGTATCAATTGTTAGCAATGTTGTAAAGCCTCAGACTAGTTTCCCATTGAATTTGTCTGTGGGAAAGGAGGGAAAAAACAAGCTTGAAGGAAATAAAAGGCAAAAAAAGAAAGATAAAAAATAAGGGAAAGAGGAGATTGAAACTTTTGTTTCAGACTGAAGGAAGGTTTTGTATCGAAAAGTTTGTCCTTTCTTCTGACTGTAAGAATTATTCTAATGAAAGAACTGTTCCTGCAAATGTTGTCTCCACAGATTGCCTTTGCTTGATGAGACAGCACGTTTTGATGTCATTTCATGCATTTTGTGTAGTTAACACTTCCGTGCAGCCAGCACAGCTTTGCTGCTGTTTGGCAAGGGGCTGTTTCATACAAAGTTGGCTTGAAATGGAAGTAACAGATAAGACTCTTTTTGACATCCATTACAAATTATTTGAGATCAAAGTGAGTCACATTGGAGAACGAAAATCTAAAAACCATATTTCGAAAATCAAGAGAAATTCATTTTACATGGATCAGATTTTCACAAGAGCATGTATCTGCTCTGATTATTCCAGAGAGGAGGACCATCTGGATGCTATTTACATGGAAAATTGGCCTTTGTCTTTAAAGGCTCACATAGATGTGGAATTTTTCAATTATTTGAAAATTTATGTTTGTTTTCCGGTATAAACAATGTGGAAAATGTGATTCTAAATTGATCTCTGTGTGTGTTGCAGAATGGAGGGAGCAGGCATTATGACCCAATGTTGTAGAAGCTGCTGTTTTCTAAAATCTAGGATTTTTCAGTGCGTCACGTTGCAGGAAAATAAGAATGAGAGATGAAGCCTACTTCCACAGAAATACACTAAAACTGGCATGCTACAGCATTCCCTGTGTGATTTTTACATCGTCAGTCAGATGTATCAGTGAATGTTTGCAACTGATGGAACAGTATAGGTAGACAATGGTGGTCAAAGACTTTTCAGAAGCGCACACAAGAGGTACAAAGTCAAGAAAAAAATTCACTTGTAGACCAGAAAGGTGCTGTTAGAGCAAATGAAAGGCATTTTGCTTGGAACCTTGTCACCAGAGAAAGAGATTCTTGCCTAAAGCCTGGGCCTTTAGGTCACACGCAGTTACGGTACTGCTTGGGCAAAAATAAATGCATGTCCCAGCTAAGCCAGATAATTGCATCATCACTATATGTCCTTTGAAAATAGAGAATACAGCCCAAGCTTCACTGTGCATTAAAGCAAGTCAGAGAGTCTGCAGAGTCACGTGGAGGTGTGTGTGCAACTGGTCTCATACCCTTGCGGTATCAGGACATTTCTGTGGCAAGAGAAAAAACAAAGCATAGAATCATAGAATGGTTAAAGTTGGAAGGGTCCTTAAAGATTGAGTTCCAACCCCCCTGCCATGGGCAGGGACACCTCCCACCAGAGCAGGTTGCTCCAAGCCTCATCCAGCCTGGCCTTGAACACTTCCAGGGATGGGGCATCCACAGCTTCTAAGTTGAATCCTAAGTACCTAGTACTACAAAGGCTGGGGAAAACCCATCACCATCTTTGGGGAAGGATCACCTTCAGAGCTCGAGGCTGACACTTCAGATACTGTACTGGTTTATTAGACAAGATTATTAGTGCTAATAGGTAATACATTCATCTCAATAGTTACCCTATAGTCGTTTCTAGCTACTCAAAATAACTAATGGTGTTTTCCAAACTCACTCAAATTGCTCAGGCACTCAAAGAGCTCAGGCATTTATTTAAACTACTTAAAAAATGCAATGCAAAGAGAATAAAGAAAATGCCCTATTACAGAAGAAGGTGAAAGTAAAGTACCCGCAGTGTACAGCAGATGTAAACTTTGCTAGATAATTTTAGATGAAAAAGATGTCTGATTTGTTGTGGAAAATCCTGACATTGCTGACAAAGATGTAACAAAACCCTGGTTTTGAAGGTTGAAGTAAGACAAAATCAATCCTGAAATATGATGTGATTTCTTAGCACCGAGACTTAGGAAACGGAGGGGTTGTTTGGAGGGGGAGACCATGCACTTGTCACCCCAGCCCATGCTGCAGTTGTGCTCCTTTCAGGTCCAGTTTTCTCCTCGCAGAAAGGATCACATCTATGCCTGTGGATGCTCAAGGATTGTGTGGGGGTGTGAGCTCAGTCCCTGCAGCTTCCCACGTCCCTCCTGGGCTCCCGCCAAACTTGTGTGACTCTGGGTCTACGTCAGGGTAACCTCGATTGCCAAAAACTGGGGATTTCAGCTGGCTGCTGTTGTGTGCGTAGGCGAGGGAAGAGCAAGGGGTCAGATACGGACTAGTTTTTCCTATAGATGTGTGATTTGGTTTCTCAGATCTGCAATGTGTTTTGCTTTGCTCTTTTGGTTTGTTCCCTCTGGAGTATCTGAGGTTGGTGCGGCTGGCTGGGTGATGGTGAGGATGGCAGCCCCAGCTCAGAGGCACAGGCAGGAGCCAGGCAGCTGCTGCCTTGCTCCCACACACAGGGACTGCCATGTTTCGGGTACCACCAGGGTTGGAAACCTCACTCTTGATTTTATTTCTTGGGAGTTTCCCCGTCGGTTTCCCCAGCGTGTACTGTGATCCAGGTACACACGGCTGGTCACACTTCACCAAATTAAAGTTTCTTGGGACCTCTGAGGTTTTAAAATAGGAAAGGTTGGAGCTCCACTATTATGAGAGAGTTGGGGTTGTTCAGCCTGGAGAAGAGAAGGCTCTGGGGAGACCTTATTGCAGCCTTCCGGTATCTGAAGGGAGGTACAGGAGAGCTGGAGAGGGACTCTTTGTCAGGAAGCACAGTAATAGGACAAGGGGTAACGGTTTTAAATTGGAAGAGGGGAGATTTAGATTAGATGTTGGGAAGAAATTCTTTCCTGTGAGGGTGGTGAGGCACTGGAACAGGTTGCCCAGAGAAGTTGTGGATGCCCCATCCCTGGAAGTGTTGAAGGCCAGGCTGTATGGGGCTTTGAGCAACCTGCTCTAGTGGGAGGTGTCTCTGCCCATGGCAAGGGGGTTGGAACTCGATCTTTAAGGTCCCTTCCAACTCTAACCATTCCATGATTCTATGAAAATCCTTATCAGCAAATTGCGTGTACGTAAATTACGCATATGATAATTAAAACAACTAATCTGTGAACTCAGATCTTTTAGTTGTTTCTCACTTCTTCTTTAAAAGGATGATACAGAACCTTTTTGGTGGATACTATGAATAGAAACTTGAATTTTACAAATGCATTTTGGGGTATGCATCTTGTTTTATACTTTACTGAGTCCATCTGGTAGTGGACCTCATAAGAAAAAAACAATACAACTGAAGTAAACCCCTGCCCTTGTGTTGCTACAGTGGAAAAATACACACTATTGCAGCTTTACTCTTGTGGTTTAAGACGATGAGTAGAAAGTGTATTTCCAGGGCTTTCTGTCTTGAGTAGATTACTGAAACCCAGACCTTCTTCAGATGTCTGAGCTCAGCCATGGAAGCATTAAGTAAAAAAGTCAAAAACTTGACTAAGACTGCTCGCTGAAACCATTATTAAACTTTAAAGGAGGCAATGAAGCAAGGATTAGATGTAGCTGGGTGTGGAAAATAGCTGTGGAAACAGGTGTTGCTTGTCACTTCCAGTTTTAGTTTGATGTTTAAGCAAGCTGAGGCAAGTGGGGACAGAGCTGGTGGACAAGTGAGGAGGTGCAGGTGCACTGACTTTTCTGGAGTCACAGCCACTCCAATCAGTGCTTGCTGCAACCCTGAGAGAGAAATGTGCATCACTGGAAGCTGTGCATCCAGCAACATGGTCCGGAGGAATCATCTGGTTTTTTTTGTAGTCAGTGCTTAGCGTGCAGACTCTAGTCTTCAATCCAAAATCTCTGTAACCTTGAGAGGGGATCTGGTCTGACAGTGGTGGTTATGCCAGAGAATTAAGGATTTGTCTCTAATGCTGAGATATAGTGCAGATGCTCCCAGAAATGGTATGTGTGTGCCTGCAGACGTGGGGATGCTGTGCTTCAGACCACGAGCATCCAGCGTGGTACCTGCCAGGAGCTCTGCCAGCTCCTGGCTGAGGACATCCCTGCGGGAGGACTGGAGGCTCTCATTGAGCAGTGGAAGCTCTGTTTAAAGAAGAAAAGGCAGTAGAGTGGTGATGCAATCACATTTTTGTGGGGACAGGGGAAGCTTCACATCTGGGCTGAAAATTTGCTGGGCTGAAAACTTCCAGTTGCAGTTGGAAGGTTGCTTTCACTGAAGTGTGTGGCTGCGAGAGTCTGCCTCAGCACTCACACTTCTTTCTGGAGCATGACTGTGTCTATATACAAATACACACTTACTTGTCTATACATTTTTGTATCTGTATTATTTCTACATCATGCTATAAATTGAAGATGTTTTCAGATTAAAATTAAGGTGTTTGTAATTATGTAATTTACTTGAGCTTTCCTAGATGGGATTGTGAGGACGGAGGACGGAGACAATGACACGGTGTTTTGACTTCTAGCCCAAGTTACTGGGTACAGCAATTCTACTGTGGCTTCTCAACAGGAATTATTCATGTTTGTCTATTCACTTTGGCAAAAAGCCACAGATTTGTTTACATTTCTGAAACTGAAATCTATTTGTCTGCTAAACTTCATGGCAGAATGTTTGGGCTCTTATATACATAGAGAGATCTATTTACATATATTTAGGCAGAAAGCAAAAATTATTTTTTTCATTAGAGCAGTATTTTAACAGGCAGCAAATGGTGGTAAACTTGCAAAGTGTCAGATCAAAAGATACAAATCCCAGAGAAATAGGTATGTGAATACCATTGAGAAGGACTACCCCAAAAAAAGCACATGCAAATTAATTTCAGCTGTTTTAAAGGTAAATATTGGATAAATGCTGTCTTTGTAATGGTAATCACACTAGTATTTATATAACAGTAAATAGTGTCTCTGTTTTGATGAGAGGCACTGGAATCCCAGAACACTTTAAAGATGTTCATCAATTAAGACTCAACATTCTTGTGGGATTATTATAATTATCTGTACTTTGCAATTAGTAGGAAAAATGAGGTCAGGTGACATGCCAAAGGTCAGATTTCAGAGTAGATGTAGTGCTGGGAATAGGGATCATGACTCAGGCTCTTTCAACCCTTACTTCAGATGTTTGAAATGGAAAGACTTTGCCTTGTTGGGAATTCAGATTCAAAAGCAGTCTCCAGAAAGCTGCTTGTCTTCTGCTTTTGAGTTTTCTTCTGCAGTGGAAATTAGCCCCACTTTCAGTCATGAGAGGAGAAGCAATGCAGTGGATGTGGTTGTGCAGATGTCTAAGATGGGCTTCATTTCCCCTAACTCAGATTGTCTGCGTTGGACCTGGTCCCTGTAGCCTCCTTGTGTAGTCAATGGCGAGAAAAAGTTGCTGCTAACGTGATTCATCTGACCTGTTTTCACCGCCTACTTTAGAAGCAGATGAAGCATGCTCTAGAAACACTTTCATTTCTCCTGATCTTAAGGGAGCCCAAATGAAGAACTGAAACTTAGAGGTTGTCTGGGCTGGGCGAAGTGAAGCAGAACTCAGGACAGTGTGAGCAGCTCTAATACATCATCCGGCCCAAACTGTGGCTTACACAAGTTTATCTTTTTTTATAGTGGGGTTTTGTGTGTGGCATTTTATCGTCTTTATTCCTTGTATTTTAATGTCAATTAGATTTAACTACAGTTCAGAGTACAGACTGGGGAATGACCAAGGTACTGTCTCATTGACTTGGGTGAGATCTCAGCTTTGAATTCATTAGATTTCCTGAATGCATCTTTTTATTTCAGTAAATGGAGTAAATAAGCTCCCTTGTAATATGTGGTATTAGTCAAAACACAACTTTGCTTGTGGTTGGGGAACAAAATATGAAATGGTTTCAGTGCTACTTGGGATGCTTCACACATCTCTGGTTGTACCTCTTCAAACAAGATCACCTACTGCCCTCTTGTAGTGACTATTTAGCAGTTCTGTTCTTTATTTCTCTGATACTTACAACATCCCTTGGCATGTCCTTCTTTAAGTTTACTTTAAATTCTCCTCGAAATAAATTTCTAATGAAGTGCCTGTGATGCTCACACAGCCATCTGGAGACTACCTTTATGGGGGTACCCTAAGCACGACTACATCTATATTTTCAGCCTAAGTTACCCTAACTAATGTTGCACATCCCTATGTATTCATACAGACTATTTATAAAAGCCATCGCTGTACGCTAAGTTGCTTTCTGTGCCTTGTAGTTTGCCAGCATTTTTTGTGCTTTGGCTCTATTTTGGACATGTAATAGCACATAAACCACTGAGAAGTCTGTACTGTGGTGTCATGAAGCTTTCCAAGGGAAAGATGTATTGAAAAGTCCACAGAGCTACCTGTGTTTTGATAGTAAAACTTAAAGTGATGAAGACTCGGACTAGCTTCCTTCATGATTTATCTACATGCCCATTGGGATGCTGGAGAAGTTGTGGAGAGAATTGCAAGGTGCTCAAGAAGGTTCCAGACATAGTGAACAACTGAAACATAAAAGTAGGTATGTCAAAGTGTATGCTGAGCCTCTCCTGGCCTGTGACTTATACCTGCAATCGGTAACTTTTGTCATCTCAGATGGGTGTTACTGTCTTTATGCTTTGAATCAATTAACTAATGAAACTGGGATAGCTGACATTTGCCTGAAACCACTTGTTTTTCCTAAGTGTTTTGTTTTAAATGTCATCCTGAAATAGACTCGTTTCACTGGAGTGGTAGTTCCCAAACACTAAAAAGGAAATTCTATTCAAGAAAATGATTCCTGTGCTTCTGTTGACATCATCTTGTCAAAGTCTCAAACTGCTGCATCTTGCATAGAACAGCTGGAGCTGTTTTCCATGTGGAAAATGGAAATGGAACTGTATTCCTGTACTGGTCCAGCGTATGATTCATTAACCAGCAAAATAACAGGGAATAATGAAAGCAAACAGCTTAAACATGGAGCTTGAGCATGGTTCATGCTTTCCGAAAACTTGGGCAGATAGGTCCGTTACATCCAGTTTACATTTTAAATCCCTTCTCATAGGGATAGAGGATAACTTTTGTTTTAAAAGTTGACCTCTGGGGGAAAAAATTCCCATATCCCTTCTTTCACCTGACTAAGCTTTTAAGATTGTGCATCTCACTGCTCTGAGAGGTGCTGCCATGCTTTTAAAAGTGCACGTGAATATCCTATATCAATAGTTGCAGCAGCCAAGCTTTTGCTGAAGGCTACAATTACCGGTGTGTCCCAGGAGCTGATCTCTTCTTGCCCTGTCCTTGCCAGCTGCAGGGTGACTGAACTTGGCTGTTTACTGGGGCATGCTTCCAACTATCTTAACAAATATTAAGCAGATGAATATGTAAATAATTTTTAATGTTACTGTGCTAACATCATTATGACAGTAATAAGGCAGTAGTTGCCATTCGTTTAGTAAGTGCAGGTTAGTTTTTGGGTTTTTTGTTTAGTTTGGAAATGAGTTGATAGCTCTCGCCAACTACAGCATGATAGAGATTGAACTTCACAGTGAAATTTGGCTATAATAAAACACATAATCTGTTTGACTTGGTTATAAATAAGGCAGTTGTTTAAAGCAGCTGGTTAAGTACACAGATGTTCTGGTTGAGGGCAATCCAATATTAAAGTGGCATAATGTGACAACACATCCTCATTTCAAAATGAATGGCTGACAAAAGAAATATTTAGTTAAGCACCCTACCCTTAATTATAGTGGCAGATATTTTCCTTCTAGAAGCATGTGTTCAAAAGGTGCTGAACAACAGAGCCTTCTTTCTAGCAGAAAATGCTGTGTTGCACTTCCTTAAGACAGAAAGGATGCATTCACTGGCTTGCTAGATACAGTTCCCTGCTGCGAGATTGCTGCCTAAGTCTGCAAGTGAAACGACAGTGACTGTGCAAAGAGGTTTCATTCATCTACAGACATAAATGAAAAATTTAAGTTGTGAAATCATGTAAGAAAAGATAATAGAAGGTAACGTGTTTGTGTCAGGGCCCAGCTTCTCAACAGGGGCCGGTAGAGTTGGATTCTTAAGCTTGAGGGATGGAGACCAGCTGCCTCAGTGAGTTTCCTTGTGAAGTCTGGGCTTTTGATTATAATATTTTACTCATCTTCATGAACACCTGCCCAGTGAAGCATGGAAGTGTTGGGCTTCCTCTCCCTGCTACATAAGAGGAGGTCAACTTAGGCCATTTCCTTGCACTTCACTTCTTCGAACTTGCACAGCTGCCCTCTCGGGATTGCAAAGTTCCTGGCCCTAGGGCCTGCCAGTTTTGGAAGCTTCTAAATGTCAAGACTAATCTCACTTCATTTTTAAAAATACTGAGTTCCTTGACTTTTTGCTTGCAGAGAAAATTGAGTTATTCCCAGGAAGTGAAATGTTGGTGCCGTTGTGTTTCTGAGTGTAAGAGAGAAAGACGTAACTCTTTCATATTCCTATAAGAATAAAAAGAAGAAAGGTGTTTCCAATTGCACCAATTAAACCAATTAAACAGTAACTTTTCCTCTTCTTAATACAATGCCCCTGCTTTATACAGGTCTATTCTCTTCTGCAGCCTCCGGCACAAGGACCTCTTTGTAGCCTGCCCTGACAGTTCAAAGACCAGGGCGGTTCTGTGTTGCCTTGCTCCCAAGAGAAGGGTTCCTCATAGAAGGCACCCAGGAGACTGGGAAAAGGAGAGGATGAGGGGCACCAGAGTAGCTGAACTTGCAGGAGTACAGTGCAAAAAGCAGTTGTGGGTTCACCAATTCTGGCTGAATTTGCAGCCATAACTGAAATAAAGACCCAGGAGGCTAACCAGGAACAGAAGGTAGGTAGGTGAGTGGCATGAAAAGTTTGGTCTAAGACTTCTAAATCCTCCTGGAAATAGGACACCACTCTGTCTTCTTCCATGACGTCCCCTGTCTCGGCGTCCGAAGTTTCTTTGGCGTGATCCCAGCTTTATTAATGCTGGGATATATTTTAACTGAGTTGTATGCATGGAACTTGAAGTTGCAATTCTTGTTTGCAGGAGAGAAGCAATATTTGCCCTTCTACCATCCTTGCCTGTGAAACAATTTGTCTTTCCTATGCTCATGTGCATCACCCAGTGTTGTTTTGATTAACTGGTCAACTTTTCTAGAATGTATCATCACAGAAAGCCCCTCTGCATCTCAGATTGTTGTAATGTTGCTGCCTTCTTGCCCAGTCATAGACGCAGTGATAAGAAGAGGTTGTTCTAGCAGTGCTGTGTCTTGGCTTAGGCTCTGGAGAGCATGATGCTTGTATGACATGTAGGAACTCTGAGTTTGAAGAACAAAGGTAGAAAGTATTGATCTTCAACATTTTAGTGCAGAACACTGCGGGATTTATTCTGATTCTCACTCCTGCCTCGGATACCCGGAGCCAGGTGAGACTCAGACCGGGAGTCAGAAAGGAGATGGTGGGATGTGATGAGTGGAGTGGGAGCAAGGCCTGGGGAGACCTGTGGTTTCTTCATAGGTTTGTGCTAGCACTGGGGTGACACTGGGCAAAACAGATTCGCTGTCTGCAAAATGGGAATGGTGAAACTCTCCTGGTGTAAACCTACTAAGGTTGAGAAACTCTTCTTTAGGAAAGAGCTTCTACTTAGGCTTTTTTCTTTTGGATTGCCCCTCCTGGACAAAGTTACTTGTATATTTACATGTCACACTGCTTTATAATGTGACTTCACAGCAAAGCCCATCTGTGACAGGAAGTGGGGATATATAGGCTTTAATGCATTAATCCAGGTTTAACTACCTTTCCAGGAAAATATTTAAAAGTACTTTTCTCCAGATAAGAGGTTTTCTGTTGCTAGATGCCTTGAAAATTAATGTGCTACCTCAGGGTAAATGCAGCGTCTCCTTATTTCTCATAACACAGTTACTTTAAATCTTCTGCTTTTATTGAGGAAATTATTATCCTTGTTGAGGATTCCTCCATTAGTCTATCAGGGAGGCTGTTAGTTAGAGAAGTAGATGAGTCATGTCAAGCCTTGTGTCTCTTGGTGCATGTTTGCAAACCTAATTTTAGTCAGTCGACTCTATTCTGCTCTGCCAAAATTAGATAACATTGTTATAGCTTTGCAAGTGTTTAAATCAAAAAGATTCTCCAGATAAATATAATTAGGAAAAACAGTTCCCTTTAGCTGAATTTAGTCATGGATCACAAATACATCCTTTTTTTTTTTCTTTTTTTTTCTTTAATACTGTACCTAAATTTAGGTTTCTAAGACTGTTCTCGGACCCATTGGCTTCAGCAGTCTTCGTAGCAAGTCCTTAACTGCACACATATCTAAATGCGTGTCTAACATTTCCTGTGCGTCTTCCTGCTTAAAAGTAGTTCTTACTACTGTATTCTGCCTGTGAACATCCTCATGAGCCACAGCAGCAGTTTAGGCAAAGATTTCTTGACTTGTCAGCAAATTGTCCTGCTTACTGTTAATTTTTGAGATATCATATTATCTCCATTATATTTTTACTTGAAAACCTCTTTTGCTAAGCACTTTAACCCCTTTGTCCTTGGGAAGTAGGGAATCTGATCCTCATTTTGCAAGCCTTGCTGTTCTTGCACTCCAAGCTCAGGTGGCCTCCATGAACTCAGTTCTAGGTGAGAAGAGTTGGATTCAAATCAGGACATGGACCCCAGTTTGACAGAGAACTTGTGTGCATACTTAAAATCAAAGCTTTGTGATAGCTTAGGGCCTAAGCTTGTCTTCAGGCCTTTATGAAACTGAATTTAGCTCATGTACAAAGTTACTCTTCTGTTGGACAGTTTTGTTAACTCAGGGTTCTGCTCCACAAGTCTGATCTGAAGATGCTTGGTGGTATTTCTAATTTAGTATTAGAGATGTGTCTCTGCTACAGGCCAACACTGGGAGTAAAGCAACACCCTGGAGACGTTGTTGCTGTGGTAGGTGAAAGAAAGGGGGGAATGGGAGCCAGCCAGCCAGATAGGGGTGTCAGTATAGACACAAACTGAACTGAATATGTTCTGGGGCAGGAGAAGGACCTGATGTGGAACATCAACTAGGGCACATCCAAAAAGGGAGAAAGAAACTGATAGCATGTGCAAATTGACTATTAAATGCCATATCTGATGCCACTGCAAAAGGCCTTTTGCAGTATTACTTACTTCTGATTAGATTTGCAAGATGTACTAGATGACAACAGTCTATTTAAACATCTATTCATATTCTTGCTCTAACCTCTTTTGAAGTCCTATGTGGATTATATCTGGTGTTGTGAGGACAGACTCAGACAGCCTCTGTTCTTTCTTCTTGGAACTCTTGTTCTGATTTGCCAGCTGTGGCCTCATGCTCCCAAGATCTCCATGGCTTTTTGTCTAAAAATGACCAGACTTGGAATCTCTGGACTCCTCTGGCCCTCCAGATAATCATGTTGGAGGAATGAACTAAACTCACAAAGTCTTCTTTGCAAGATGAGACATTTTGCTCCTTCTCTTTCCTCCCAAGCACATTATCTGCACACTAGCATGCATTGTCTTAGAGCAGGCTGTACTGCCTAAGCCTGGAAGAAGGAGCTTATCTCCAAACAGCAGTGAGTGAATGCAGTGGTTAAGGAGAAGAAACACCACTGGCCTGTCCTCCCTAGTGTGCAGCCTGCACCAGGAATGTGTGACTCACTCTTTAGACGCCCATTTCACACTTCCCTGCAGCTGTGCCGCATCTCACATGCCTACAGAGCTGTGCTGCAGGGCTCCTCACAGCTTGAGATCCCACAGTTGCAGCTGGTCTATGACCAGCCATCCAGCATGGCTGGAGTGTGGGGTCACGGAGCAGAAGGAATGCTTGGATGTGGTCCAGAAGGAGATTTCTGCACTGGAAAATCTCATAAAAATGTATCACCTAGCAACCCCCCCGGTGAGGGTTCTGGAGAACAAGTCATATGAGGAGAGGCTGAGGGAGCTGGGCATGTCTAGTTAGGAGAAGAAGAGGCTGAGGGGAGGCCTCACTGGCCTCTACAAGTACCTGAAAGGAGGTTGTAGAGAGGTGGGTGTTGGCCTCTTTTCCCAAGGGAATAGGGACAGGACTAGAGGAAATGGTCTAAAGTTGTGGCAGGGGAGGTTTAGATTAGATATTAGAAAGAATTACTTCACTTTGAGGGTGGTCAGGCACTGAAATGGCCTGCCCAGGGAGGTGGTGGAGTCACCATCCCTGGAGGTATTTAAGAAATGTGTAGATGTGGCACTTCAGGGCATGCTCTCGTGGCTGAGATTGTTGGGTTGGGTGATTTGTTTTGTGGGGTTTGGTTTTTTGTGAGGTTTTGTTTTGTTTTTGTTGGTCTTGGGTGTGTGTATGGTTGGACTCAATGATCTCAGAGGTCCTTTCCAACCATGAAAATTCTGTGATTTTGTAACAGCTTCATGCCAGAGAGCATCATCTTATCTCATGGCCAAGAGTGGATGTTGGGATCTTACCCTCTGGGATAGCAAGTTGCTGGGGAAGAGAAGTTGAAGTCTCTCCCTCTTGACCTTGATCCTTCAGACCTTCCCTCTCTTGTCCTGTGGGTTTTTCCCTTTCCTTCTGCTGCCAGAGCCCTGCTACGTGCCGAGGGAAGGGAGCGTCCTTGCTTTCATTGCACCTGTTGTCCGGGTAAACAGAGATTCACTGCTGTTGACTGCAGTAGGCAAGCCTACAGACTGTTGAAAGTTTCATTTAAATAAACAAAGCATATTTTTAGTTGTACGTAATGTTTGACCATGGTAGCAGAGAGCTCCAGCAGGTGTCTTTAAGACCTCTAGAAATGAAACAGTAATCCCCAAGAGGAGTATCTAGTGGGCCGGCTGCTTAGCTAATGGAAGTTGGCCAGCCTCTGCTGGATTTGACCCAAGACAACTAGACTAACACAAAACAGGAACATAACAAATTGTTTTCTTTCTACCAAGCAGAGTCTCCTTCCTTCTGTCTGTCAGCAATCTGTTCGGCCCCTCCTGCTGCATCTTTCTTCATCTCCCTTACCCTCATCTTATCTCTCTTCCCTTCATGATGTGGGGAGCAAACCTACAAACGTGCCAGTTGCTTGGCTGGAGCAACTCAAGAACAGTTGTGCCTTCTGGCCACGACATGTCCCAGGACGCAAATGCTGCCTTTGGTTTTGCAAAAGGTGGGTGGAAGGCTTGCAAGAGACAGGGGAACTTCTGTGGCACATGCATAGAGCATCTCATCGCTGGGGCCTGCAAGTTGTGTAGGAGAAGTGTTGGGATGGCTCTGCACGAGTGATCCTGTGAAGCTGGACTTCATGTGAAATTAGGAAGAGCTTGAACAGCATAAGACCCTGGAGCACCTCTGGGGCAGGTCTTGTTCCTGGAGTAAATGTACCAGCTGGACACTGGCTTTCTGGTTGTGGGAGTGAAACTCCATCTGTAAGTCCTAATGAAGGACCAGTTAGAGCTCTTCCAGGCAGTAGTTGTGGCTGAACCATCTTGCATGTCCATCAAGTGTATTGCTGCAAGACGAATATCTCTTGAGTCAGCACGGAAGGTGTAGATGGGAGCGTATGGCTAGTCTGTGGTCAGCTGAGTTAAGAAATAAAAAAGCAAAATGTTTTCTTCTCGGGATTTTTTTAATTGGATAAAAGAAAATAAGCAGACAGTTCAATGTGAAACAAATAGAGGAGGTAACGGAGTTAACTGGGGATTCAAATTCATCTTGAATAGTGTCCTTGTAATTATTTGTATTTATCCTGATGTCTCTGTTAGTCGGACTTTATTAATGGCATACTCAGCAGGCTTCTTTAAAATGAGAACTCTAAGGAAATAGCACTATCTTTTATTTTTAAAAGAGCTTTGAAATATGAAACCCAGCAGGAAAAACAGGTGTTAGAAGAATTGAAGGCTGAGAAAAGCATTATTAGATTATTTTCTGCCTTCAGTGGATCTGATTACCTGATCATTATTCTGAACACTGTTTGGAAAAGGTGGGAGATGCAAGAGATGCAGTCTCTCCTTGAAATCTTGCTACAGATGTTGAAATACTTCTATAGCTGCATGGTGATTCATGGCTGAGCAACTTCAGAGATTGGGAGAAGTGTCTTTACTCAGCAGTCAGTTAGAAGCAGCATCAGGTGGCAAATAATGAATGAAATCAGAAATCAGTACCTTTGTGTGACTATGGAAATGAGATTAATATAGGTCTCATTCTGAAACAAGAGAAGGAGCTTTATTAAATGTGTGCTATTATTAAAACTAAGTAATACAGAAATTTACCTGGAGCAGAAAACCTATACAAGAAAGCAACCTAGGATAAAGATACAGGGGTTGGGTTTTACCTTGGATAAGCCACAAATATATAAAAGGCAATACATAAACTGTATTTTATATTTTTTAGTCTGAGAGCCTTTGTCAGTATGGGCCACAACTTGTTGTTCAGTTGGATGAAGATTTTTGTTTGCCATTTTCAGATCTTTAAAAAAAACAACAACATTAAAATCTACCATCATTGTTGGTGCTACATGCTGGGTTGTTGAAGTTACAAAGAAAGTCTACTCACAGAAAAGGTAGAATTCTGGAAGTAGATTGCGTTTAAGTGTTAAACCACTATTTCCTCTTCCTGCAGAAGTACAGAGAGCTGCTTTAATTCTTGTCAGTTTGTCAGTTCACTTGCATTGGTTGAATAATTTGAATTCAGAATTTGGAAACTGACTAGAATAAGCGTAAAGTTTTTAGGTGTGTGTTTCTTTTTTTCCTGGTTTTCTAATTATGAATAAAAATGTAATCAAGGATATCTGCTAGCTCTAAAGCTGTGGAGGAGACCAAGCTTAGAGTCTGTCAGTTCGATGTGATGACAGATGATACTTTAAAAACATTACAAAATTAGAGATAAAGTTAATTTTTAAATAGTGCTGAGGGAGTTATGCAAGCTTATTTTGTATGCTGTGAATTAAAATTCAAATTTCCGTCACTACACATCGTGGCAAATCAAAACCAGAAAAAAAAATGTCTATGAAATGCAAAATGAACAGCATTCACTTTTGCCTAAGTTAATGTTAAAATTAAAATTCTGAGTAAAGGTATGTTTGATCTATATAATTGCTTATTGCGTTTAGATACTGAATAATGTATTCTGATCACCTAAGAAAGCACCGAGTTTCTCCTGACCAATAAGAGTTTCCTTTGGGAAAACAGCTTTAAAAAGCGCAAATGCAAACCAAAGTGGAGATAGTCCAGGAAACCCTGTTTTAATTAATCCTACTGATTTAAATCATAATTAATATCAGTGATACAAATCAACCCATGTGGTTATGGCCTTGGGAAAAACAACCTGTGGGTCCACGTGGAGATGAAGGTGTGCTCAGAAGGAACCTGGGCAGGGGGAAGGGAGGTGGTACCCCAGGCTGCAGCATCTACCCCAGCTCACTGCATCTCTACAAGAATTTCTCCCTTCCAGAGAAGAGAGATGACCAGGACAGAGATCTGTGATGCAGACCCAAAGCAGTGGCTGTGAAATCTCGTTCTTAAGTTCTCTGATGAAACTAGCCTTTGCTTTTATTAGAAAGGTTTTTAAGTATCCCAAATTGGAAAGCAACACTTAGTTTCTAGTTTAATTTGAAATAAAAGGCTTGTTATAGTAAAAAATTATGGTTTTGATTTGGTTCATCCAAATTAGTTCTATTTTTCCATTTTCCATAAGGGAAATAAATCACCATTAAGTGCTGATTTCTCCTTATGGTTCTTTATTGTAGTGCAATGGTTTGTTCTGCTTTCAAGTGTCACTAATCCCCCCAAAATACATCAGAGTTTCTGAATAAGCTTTCATTTGTCAGATTTGACTGGGATTTAATCCTCAGCATTGTTTAAAAGGCTTTTCTTTTTATGGAGGTGCGGTGTTAGGAAATACAGGGTGCAGATGGTGAAAATTCAGAAATTGCAGTTGTCTGTTGTTACTACTGTTGTTTTCTTTTCCTTCTCCTTCTGTCACATGTAGTTGTTGAAGGCTTGGGGTGAGGTTTCCTATAAGCATAGTGGTTTGTTTGAAAAAGGCGAGCAGAGGAGGAACGGGGCTGCAATCTGCATCTGAGCTTTGGCATGGTGGTCTGGAGCTCCTGGATCTGATTCTGGCTGTGCCACTCACCTGCATGGTGGCTTTGGGTGAGTTTTGTGGCATCACCGGCTGGAAATAACCAAATGTAGGATTTGGTCTTGGGTAGTGTAGCCTGATGTCTCTGTTCAGTGGAAAGTTTGGGCTTTCTGTGCAGGAAGACATGCTTCTGAGCTGCCAGAAGACAGAAGGGACTCATTAAAAGAAAAGAAAAAAACAACCCTCAGAAAAAAATAACATTCTAAGAACTAACACAAACCGCATAAATTTCCTCCCGTGCTTCTTTACCTGTTCTTCGCAAGCAAAGACTGTAGCACATCAGGTAAGAGGCAAATAATTAAAAGCACTCCCAAACTATGTCCCTGAGAGATGCCAACAGAGGAGTCCTTTTTCATGGACGGTGGTTCATTTGGGGAAGAGGGAAGGATTCTCTTCTCTGTTCCTCTCCCTGTTTCTAGAAGACGCTATGGCAGTGTTATAGTGATGGTCCTAATCTAATTTAAACAAAATTGAAAAATCAAAGCTGTGTGTGGCAGAAGTAGTGTCTTCTCACTCAACTCAGCTCCAATGAAAATGCTTCAGAAGATCACTGGGCACCCGAAGAGGCTTCATATCTAGAAAGAGCTTGCAGGCAGCAGAGTGCCTCCTGCTGGGAGTATGGGATATCTTGATCGTACTCGAGGCAGCAGTAAACCTGTACACAAAGCAGCAGAGTCCATATGGAAAGAACAGTATACGTGATTGTACAGGAGGAATTGGTTTTCTGTAGGGTTGTGTGAAGTTTTACTTTCTCTTTTGGAAAAATTGCTCATTATCTCTACAACAGCAGCTTTTATCTGTTTAGGGCACATCTCACGATGATGCCACACTGCTGTGGTTTTCTTTCTGGGCTTTTTATTTCTCACTCTCATATCTAAAATTTCTACTGTAAGAAATGTTTCTTGATGGAAACTGTCAGTGTTTGAGGGAGGGGAAAAACATTTTTGTTGACAGTAAAGCCAGTGGGGTTGCAGGTTCAGGCACTGGATTTGGTGTGAATGTGTGATGTGGCTGCAAAAGGAATGTTTGATATAGGCAGAAGGATCTCTGAGGAGAAGAGGTGGGTATAGAAATGGCATATATGGGGCTAGCTTCAGAATCCTCAGAAATGCCTGCGATGCAGAAGGGATGTCTTTGTCATCAGAATTAAATGATGGTTTTTCACTCTTTCTTTGAGATCGCTACAAGGGATACAAAATTGTGCATCTGCTTCATCTTGTCCTGAAATTCACCCTTCAGTCTGCAAAAATGAGACGTGAACTGGTGACTTTTCAATATGTATTGGTGGCTTTATTATAATATCTACTGTACCTAGAACAACCTTGCTGAAAAACTCCAGAAAACGTAAATTATGTGCTATGAATAGGCAAATGATTCCCAAGCAATAATTTGTGCTGAATAACCTTTGGACCTTAGCAAACTGCCAAATCTGCAGGGAGGTCTCACATCTGAATAATGCATTGGGTTCAGCCTGGCTCTGGACAAGGGAAGCAAGATCCTCCAGCCCTGGCGGTGGGACTGCTCTGTGGAGGAGGACACTGCAGGGAGTTCAACCACAGCATCTCTATGAAATTGGACGGCAGATTTTCACTACAAAATAGTGTTTAGGATAAGCCAGTTTAGCCATCTGTAGTCCCTTCATATTCCTTTTTAAAAGCAGAGCAGCCTTTCAGGACCAGTTGTTGAAAGTGGAATGTGCCACTACTTCTGGGTTTGGAGGAAAAGACAAATTATCCTTGTATGATGGGAAACGTGCTGCAGCAGCATCTACCAATACCAAGATGAAAGAACACAAACGTAACTGTGTATCTTACTGTGGGCTTCTGAGTGGGATTATTTTTTCCTTTTTTTCTTCGCATTCAAAAATTGCAGTAAAACATTATGGGATGCATGAATATTAAGAAGTAACTCATATTCTAATAGGCAGGTCCATGTAAATCATGTTATATCACTAAGTGCCGCCACCTATCACTCTGTATGTCATCAGAGCTGCTTCAGAATGTATTTTCAGCTGTATCAGCCACAGTGGATATTTTCTAAAATGCTTTCCTGTTATGCCATTTTGCTACTGACTCAAAGAAGGAAAATGTTAAGGCCAGCTTTCAAACTGATGCATAGTCTGTCTGCTTCAATGAAATCAATATGTTAGTCTCCACCTACTCTGGCCTGGGGTTATCTTTGTGAACTATGTATCAGAAGAATGTTTTGTCATTACAAGCATTTGAAAATTATTCTTTAAAATCAATAGTATATTTTCTCTAAAACTCACATTCGGTAAAATATTCTTAACATTTCTTTCTTCTGAAAAACTTAGTTGCTTTTAATTGTGAGAGAAATACATCTGAAATTATTTTCCCCAGTGACACGCTTTCATTTTACTATGGCCCACATAATTTCTGTTCTTACCACAGTGACATTCCTGAGGTTACACCCAAGATAAATGTATCTTGATGTATGTTAGGTTATTTATCCATGGAAATATAGCAGAGGGGCGGGGGGGAGGAACAAAATTTGGCTGCTGCTGTGGCTGTGCACATGCTAGAAAATCTGCTGGCAGCAAATACAGCACGTGGTGAAAAGTTAGTTGCCCTGATTCTGTCTTTTCCAGGAAGTCAGAGAGGGGAAGGCGGCCCCGAATCCCCCGAACCGGCGTTGCCGAGCGTGAGGCACGTGGGTGTGCTCCAGATGCTCGTGCAGTGGGATGTAGTGCTCAGCCCTCCCCACATAGCACCAGCCATCTCTCTTCATAATGTCAGCGTCTCACAGAGCAGGTTTGGCACTGAGCTGAGCAGTATTTCCGTGGCAATATACCTTTGATGCTACACTAAAGGTCATTTCCACTATTGTTCTTCTCCCTTTACGTGACCCAGTGTTATAAAAAACAGCTGCAGTGATGCCGCGACCAGGCGGGCAGAGAACCACACCGTGTAGGAACAGAAACGTATGTGTGTCCTGCTAATACCTGCGTGTTACCTTCAGAGATGCTCAAGGGTCATATCTTCATCCATTGAACTGATAAAAATTGCCATCCTCCTTCTCTGCTTCCCTCAGCAATTGCACACTGTGGCTTTTTTATTTCTTTCTCCAGCAACGGTCTGCAACCTTGAATTCTGCGCGTAACACAGAGCAGATTGATGGTCATGCCACATGGGGTGGGTAGCAGGGGTGCCTTAGCGCAGCTAGCATTCTCCTCCTGGAGATTGCAGCCATCAATTTCCATCTGTTGTGAGCACCTACAACATGATTCCTGGGTATAGGAACGTCAGTTGGTTCCCAGGGCTGAGCGGGTTTCCATTTGGCAGCCATCCCTCCACCCCCAGCATCATATTTGCTATAAAGATACCATCAGCAGGTAATTTGCTTTGGCTCTATAGTGTATGAGCTTGCAATTACCTATTTTCCTCTACAGCATTAGATTGGTACCCAGATTGGTACCTTTTCAGATATTACAAATGCCTTATAGCTTTCAGTCCAATAGCACATCAGCTCTTTTGCTGGCTAATCAGAAGAATTACTCACTATTGGGGTTTGGGGAATAAAAAAAAAAAAAAAAAACAGAAAAGAAAAAAAAAGAGAAGAGAAGAAAAAAGAAAGCTTCAAACCTTAATTAGAAGTGGTGTGAACCAAGCCTGGAACTTCAGGCCAATGGGAGAAGCAGATCTGCCCCAGCAGCTGTGAGGCAACATCCCTTCTTGGCATCTCAGCACATGCAGAACTTACTGTCCGACTTTGAAGGCCTCTGGAAAACTTGGTCCTCATGTTGCTGTCACCCTGCACCCTGTTTGGCAGCCTTGGTTCCTTCTCCTCAGCCCTGTTTGCTAGTGGATCTGCTCAGGCAGATGCTGAACCCCAATAGTGGATTGTGAGTGTGTAATTCTGCCAAACCGCTGGCTTCCTGATGTGGGTTCTTACAGCGTCCTTTATGCTGCCCTCTTCGTCACCGTGGGCACAGCCCCCTTAAATAATTGGCAGTTAAAAGGGAGTTTCCCAGTGGAAATCCTGAGAGCTGCAAACACTACTGTTTTATGTACATGACTGGTGTTAGGGTGAAGCTGTGGTCTGGTCCAGCTGCTCTGAACAAAAAAAATTGGATCTGAAACCTTCAAATTTGTTTCTTTCCACGCATTTCCCCCACTCCCTTCCCACTCAGCTGCAGCTGCAGAGTCTCTGTTCATATGTAGTCCCTACTTCATTGCTGATCTGGTCTGAAAACACACACTAGCGGAGTTGCTACCCCAATACACTACTTGCCATTGGGGAAGGGGCCACCCTGGATGCAGCTGAGGACTGTGGAGTTGAGACTGATTCCTCCACATAGAATCAGTCCCCCCTGGGCTGCAGGTACATCCCTGGTGCCACCAGTGGACCCCTGTGCTCATCAGTTTGGAGGTGAACCTTATGAGGGCTTTCCAAGCACTCATTCCCAGGATGTTTCTAAACAGTGCCTGTGAATATTCCAGAAACCACGACTGTAACACTTGGAGGAAGAAGAAAGGCTTAATGAAATCAAATGTGTTAACAGTAATTCACAGCAGGCTCTGGCTGAGCCTGCCAGCTGCCGTGGTCGGCAACGGGTGCATTGAGCCAAGCTTAAAAGCAGGAGCTGCACTAGATCTGGAAGAACCTACTGCTCCTTCCTATTGTCTGGAGAAATCAATTGCTTTATAGTAATGCCTGGAAATAGTGTGCCAAGTTACGTGCTGAACAGATAGAGAGGAGTACGTGTTTGTACCATGAGTTTACAAAACTTTCTCACCAAGATACGGGACGTTTGGGCTTCCTATTACTAAAGGGCCTGATTCCTCCCTGTTTTCTTCCAGATGGTGGTTTGTCCCTGCAGGGGCTACGTAAAAAACTGTCACGTCAGATGCTTTGTAACACTTGGCTTCTGCAAATGCTAACAGCAATACTGGAAAATACCATTTGTTTCTTTTTGCCATGTTACGTTCTAGATCCATCAGGAGCTGCAAGTGTTATAGGATAAATACAGCTTGTTCCTTTGCGAGCTCTGAGCCTGCTATGGCAAAGCTACTTTCCTCCTGAAAAAAAGGAGGATGTAGTGGAAAGGAAGGGGCATCTCCCAAGTTCTGAAAAATCCAACCAGTGACCAGTGGGAGGTGGGTCTGGGACTTTGAATACCACCATAATGTGGTCTAAATACCCTAACTGAACTGTGCATGGTGGCATCACATGGGCTGATTCTGTCCGCTCACGGGCTGCTCCCTGGAAGTGCTCAGGGAAGGTGTTTACACCATCCTTAGTTTCTCTATTGCAAAGTCCATCTGCTGTCTCCCACCAGAATCTTCTCCATTTTTGGAGCCAAAATAAGGGTTGCTTTTGGCCCCTTGTCCTAAGACAGGTCTCAGCTTAGTTCTTTGGGAGACCTTTCTCTGGGCTCAGGAGATGAGTGACTTAGGGACAGCACCAGCAGCTCTGCATTTCTGAACCCAGCCTTCATGGGTCCCTTCTGTCATGGTGTAGTATCTCCCCTTTAATGCCGATGTACCTGGCTCCCTTCTCTTGCCCAGTTCTAACTGCAAACCATCTGCTGTGGCCTTGTGTCTTCTTGCTGCTATGCGTATGTCTGCCCTTTCCTCTGGTGTCTGTTGGATCTGCCTCCAGTGCCCCAGTTTATGCTCAAGCAGTCTGATTTTTGGAGCAGGGAATTCTAGGGAATAGAAGGATATGCCCTTGCAAATGAGAAAAAAACCTCCTGCAAGATCACTGGATTTCTGTTAGTATAAAACAAATTTGAGGGAGAAGAATCTCCTTCCTTCTGCCACATTCCTCTGTCTTTTTCCCCAAGGTATTATAAAGAGGAAAACTGTTTCTGGAAAGCACTCAATGGCTTTCTGTGACTACTTAAATTATGGTGGAGATCAATAGGGAACAGCAGCACTTGTGCAGCGAAGAGTGAATGGCATGAACTTCACTTTCCCTCCCCTGCTCCAGGCATATTTGCTTGTTCACAGATCCCTTCACCATAGCGTATTTTACAATCATCTTGTCTTCTGGAAAAAGACCTGGGGGTTCTAATTGACAACTGACTGAATACGGCAGCAGTGTGCCCAGGTGGCCAAGAAGGCCAATGGCATCCTGGCTTGTATTAGAAATAGCATGACCAACAGAAGTAGGGAGGTGATTGTCCCCCTGTCCTCACATCTGGTGAGGCCACACCTCAAGTATTGTGTCCAGTTCTGGGCACCTCAACTCAAGAGAGATCTGGAGGTGCTTGGGCGAGTGCAGAGGAGGGCAATGAAGCTGGTGAAGGGCCTGGAGTGTAAATCTTATGAAGATCAACTGAAGGAGCTGTGATTGTTTAGTTTGAGGAAGAGGAGGCAGAGGGGAGACCTCATCACTGTCTACAACTACTTGAAAGGACATTGTAGAGAGGTTGGTGCTGGCCTCTTCTCACAGGTAATTAGTGATAGAACAAGAGGGAGTGGCTTCAAGCTGCAACAAGGTAGGTTTAGATGTGACATTAGGAAAAAAATTCTTCACAGAAAGAGGGGTCAGATTCTGGAATATGTTGCCCAGGGAGATGGTTGAGTCACCATCCCTGACTGTTTAAGAGTCGTTTAGATTTGTTGGGGGATATGGTGTAGGGGATAACTTTGTAGAGTAGGATTGATGGTTGGACTTGATGATCCCAAGGGTCTTTTCCAACCTGAATGATTCTATGTGCACATCTGTGTGCTGAGTTTGGAGCTGTATGGGGAAGAGAGATGAGCTTCATGTGCCTTCCCTTAGAGCAGTGCTGGCCACGTGGGATGATGTGCACAGGAAAGTGAAACAGTCTGTAGAAGCTGGGGAAAATTAAAAGCATTAGTAAAGGAATGTGAGGCATTTGGTCCAATCTACATCTAAAAAAACATACATACCTTTGTAAACGTCTTTTTTCTTAATTTTTTTTAAGCTTGAACAGCATGGTGCCGACCGGGTTAAGTTTTCTCCCTCAGAAGTTATTCACAGTAGCAATTGCTGTGGTTTTGAAGGCTGGATTGAACAGTGGGACAAATAAGAGTTGCATTTTTGTTTTGTGCATTATCACGTTGATCTAATTCAGTTTAATGATTCAATTATCCACTTACAGAAATTAATTACAAAATAGGCTCTAAGAGTGTCTAGGACGAGTTGCGTTGAGCCAGGATGAGGTGAGTTGAGACTGAGCTCCAATCTCATCTCTATCTCTGTGCCTGTAGGAGACTTCTTTCCTCAGGATACAGAAGGTGGGAATGGAGAGCTTCAGTCTCGGACTGCAGTAGGAAACCTCCTGTCAGTCTGTTGTATTTAACATTCAGCTTTGCGTTGGGTAAAAGTGGGCTTGAGATCATTCTGTGTTGGGGAAAAAGACTAAGAGGGATTGGAGCTAATTGAGATGCAGCACTAAGGGCTTTCCATTGTTCTAGAGTACTTGGGTGCTGCACAGAGAGGATTTACTGCAGAGATGTCGATCTGTAAAACATGAAGTGCCCATCTGTAGCAATGGTGGGGCTCATGTCAAGGGAATATGATGCAATAGATCAGAGTTAAATTAAAACTCACTTCATGTATTTATAAACGAGAAGAGGTATGTGTTTTTGTGCTTGGGTGAACCTGATGCATACGAATGTATGAACCACAGTCTCTGGTGGTTGTTATTATTTCAATAGTAAGTGAAAAATCCAGGGAGTGTAAATTGCTTGTGTTTCTTCATGGTGAAACTGGATTACATACAATCGGCAGGGGCATGCTACTCTCAGCAGAATAAAACTGATTCATGTACTCCCTGGCAATTTTTCAGCATTAGCACTGAATGAAGTTGGAGTTGTTTTGGGGTTGGGGTTTCTTTTGCTGATTTGGGGGTTGTTTCTTGTTATCAGTGAATGAAGCTAAGCATTGAATTGATTATTTGAATATTTAAAGGCTGCATCGTGCATCACCATGAATGCTGTGATCTTTAGAGGCACTGACAGCTTTCCCTCTGGCTGTTAACATGTCTGCTTTATACAACACAAATGTCAACATCACTACTCCTCTAATTAGAGCAGTAGGTCAAACAGCGTCTTTGTCTGTAGAGGAACCTGAGCCATTAGCCATGTTAAGAAGAAACCCCTTTGTTAAGCTTGATATGGGTTTTTTTAAGGTTTGTTTTATCCTGTGACAACCTATAAATGCTGTTTTTCAGAGGCAGACATGGTTTTTGCTTACTGCAGGAAGGGAAATACATGGAAGAGATTCTCCCTTAACCCCTTCAGTGCTTCCCCTGTGCTCTAAAGGGAACCTTGTCCAGCAGTCCCAGCTCGCCATGGGTCTGAGCTGCACAAGGAGGGTGCATTGGTTTGGTTTTGTTCAAACATGGGAAATGTGTGTTTCCAGGGAGAGTTTAAATGATAACTGTACTGTGAGCTGTAAAATCTTACAAAGGTCAAGAAATATAGCACTGTCTCTTAATTATTTTTTTTTTTCTGTTAAGTGATGCAAAGCAAAATTGTCATGATTGTCCTCGGGTGGGTGCTCTACTGGAGGCACCAGTTTGGTTTTGCCTTTTCTGATTCGTTTGTGAGTAGAATTGAGCATCATTTCCATAAAGATAACTCTTCTGCTTAATACCAAGGAACTAGTGGTGCCCATCTTGAAGATTTGAAAGATGTGATTGCTATTTACAGTTTATCCCTTTCTTTTTTTTTCTGACAGTGTGTTTGATTACTTCTCTTTCAATGCACTACACATCTTGGTAACTGAAATTGCCTGTGGCATTATGGAAATAGACTGAAAGTTATTTTAAACTAGACATTGGTTTTAAGATTCTTTGGTTTTTAAGTAATTTTAAAACCTATTTTAAAATATGTTTTTTCTTTCTATGATCTTGGTCTTTGGTGGCTAAGTAGCTAGTGAGTCTCAAGTGGAAATTCTCAGATTTCAGAACTGTAAGGTTTTTCCTTCGAGTAAGTAATGAGCAAATGAGCTACCATAGGAATGAGCTGCTGTATACACTTTAATCTGGCTGGTTGTTTCTTTGGAAGGAGTGTGCCGGGGGTAGAACGGAGGTCACAACCATCTTTCCTCCTTAAAGAAAAGCACGTTGAAGAACAGTGCTCAGGACAGACAGACAACGGATAGCTTGAGTCTGGTTTCTCTGTTTGACGTTCTTGTTAGCATTTGGCACAACCACTTGTGCATTCTTTCTCCTGTCCATTTCCCCCTTCCCTACAAGGATACGTGACCCAGCACAGACCAGGGTGGATGTGGATAAATCCTTACAGATTAAATGCTCATTCGCTTGTACTGTCAAGGAAACCTGAAGCACGTGGAAGCACAAAAGGATAATAATCCATCGTCTCTCCTCTAACCTCTCCTGGGCCACCCAGCGTCCCCAAAGCTTTGTAAGGCATTGGCACTGGTGGGCATCTCCTGCTTGTTGTGGGCTGTTTGGTTCTGTTTTGTCTCAAACCAGGACACTTATGCATGCTGCCTGTGACCACCAGCCCCAGTGCAGGTCAGGGTGCAATGCTTCCTCCAGGTGAGGATGAGGTAGGGAGGTCTGCTTGCTGCCTTCCTGCTTCTGCCTGCCAAATGCACTGCTCAAATCCTTTGCCCCTCCTAGGACTGTCCAGGAAAGGAGAACAGGTCCTGTCCATCCCTGAAAGATGCTGAAATGTGCTTCTCTGTTAGTGGAGAGAAAGTTCATCACAGATTGAATTGGTAGGGGAGTTAATTATATGGCTGAAATTGCTGAAATTGCTTGCAGCGTCCTAGTGAAAAAAGTCTCTTCTCCCTTTTGGCTGTGCCCCCGCAGCCCCACGCTGGCTGGGGAACTGGAGCTGCTGCAGAGGGGAGGGTTTCCATTTGTTGAAGGAGCTGTGCTTTAATGCCATGGGGATTTTAGTTGTTTATTGTTGTTTGGTTGGGTTTTTTTTGTTTGGTTTATTTATTTTTATTTTTTTTTTAACATTTGCTCAGCGGCTGTCATTCTACAGAAAATTAAAGCTGTTTGTTCCCTCAGACAGAAGCTGTATTTGCAGATTTATGTTGCCCTTCTCTGAAGAGACAGTGCTGCTTCTGCCAAATTAGCTGCAGCAGATCTATGACCTGGAGGCTGCTCTTCAGTAGGCTGGAATTAAACCATCCATATTACTTCCAACATAAACACTGCTCCAGTGAAGAAACTCAGGCAGAGAATACCAGGTGCCAAATCTCCCTTGGATTTCAGAGTGGTACCTAAAATACCTTTAGAAGTCCCAGTCTCACCACTAAAAAAAGAAATGGAACTGAAATAACTGAATTTAGCTTACTTTTTTTCGGTACTGCAGGGCAGACCTACCAATTGATTTCTTTCAATTGGACTTTCCACTTCTTATTGAATATAAATTGAAGGATTTAAAGGATACTATTTTCTCTTTTTTTTTTTTTTTCTTAGAATAAGAATGTCCTTATATGTGCACCAAATTACTGTAAATGGGAAGGATTAAACAATTTTGGCTGTGTTTTGTGTGTAAAAGAAGTCTTACATGGAGATCATGTATAAGTACAACCAGTTTCTTAGTTTGCCTGAATAGTTTGGCTCATATTGGCTTGGTACAAGTATAGCTTATGGACTATTTTGGCTCTTGGTCAAGCAATGCTTTCTGTACCCCTGAACAAAGGAGGCACAGAGAAGGCCATGGATGGCTACCTAGTTGGCCAGTACCTTTAGGAATGAGTTCAGAGCTCTGCTGTTTTGGAAACTTGAGTCTCCTTAGCTCGTACTGAAGATAACTGCGTTACCCACCATAGCTCTACCCTGGTTGTTGCTGGTAACCTTGCTCGGGAGGAGGCATTTCTTTCTCTCCCTTGCCCTGCAGTGCTGGCTCTCACACTGCTCCATGCAGGGTCTCTGAAGGCACACTTCGTTGCACACTGTGTTACCCTTTATTGTAATGAGCTGGGTGCTCATTAGAGCATCACAGTTACAAACAGTGACACAGTTTTGCTTGAGGAACGCCATAATATTGGTCTGGTCCCTGGAAACTGAGCTTATCTCAAGCTGGGCTATGTCAAAGTCTAAGTGATGGTACTTACTTGTAACATCTGAAGGGGATGATGTGCAGATGAAAAAGTGAAGGAAAATGTAAACACACAATCCCTGCTCGTTCCCTCCTACCCTTCAGCCAGCCCTCTGCTTCCTGGCTCTTTGGTGTCATGGCCCATACAGAGCAGCACTGTCCTCATACAGCGGTTTCAGAGATCTCCCATCCCAGCAGAGAACTTCCCAGAGACCTCCAAGGGTTTCCATCATACTAGTTCTTTTCCTTTAGTAAGTTTATGCAACTAATTCAATCAAGAGGTCGCTATTAATTTATTCTGATAAAACCACGGTCTGCCTCTCCTCTTTGGACACGTGAGTGTTGGTACTGGAGGTTCTGCAGCATTTCCAGCCTGCTCATTGGTTCAGCTCTGCCTGTGTCCTGCTGCTTGGTGCAAAGAGGCTCCATCCATGGAATTGCCTGTGGCTTGCCCGTGATCTGAGACGAGCACAGATGCACATAAATCCTGAGCCTCATTTTTGGCACGTGACTGAGAGATCACCCAAGGATGATGCCAGGTTTAAAGAGACTGATCCCCAAAACCTGTCTGGAAGAGATACTGGTAGCACCAGCAAGATGGAATTTGCAACAAAGCTCTTTCTTTTCTGAACCTTGTGTTCATCAAATGGTTTTTAGTTCACCCAGCAAAGCAAGTGTGGTATTTCTGTGTCAGGGAATGATAGATCCCACAGGTGCCCCAGCCAGTTTGCTGGGTGTGGATGTACAAACTGCTGAGTGAGCACTATTATCCCTGTTTTATGGGTGATTTCTATTAAATTCTAGGGCACCTTGAGACGGCAAAGTCAGAGCTGGGCAGTGAGCATGGCAGTGTGCATGGCAAGGGATGGTGTCGCAGGCAGAACACCACCACAGATGGCAGTACCTGAGTCAAACATACCATAGTCCAAGAGAGCCTGCATAGAAACAAAGATGTGGAAAATCTCGTGCATCAGCGGGTTTTGTTCTTAATTCTCATATTTAAAATGGTGTGAACCTAACTCTTAAGTGGAAGTGAGAGACTGAGAGCAGTGAGGTATACAGCACACCAATTAGTAACTGGGTTTTTCTTCTGTTTTCCCTTTTCTCTTGTTCTGGGGTAGGCAGGAGGAGTCCCGAAGAGCAAAATGCCTCTATCCACAAAGGATATGGGGGAGGGATGGAAAAACAGACACACAATAGAGTCTACTAACTGCATAACACCAAGCTGGAAGCTGGAAACCATTCCCTGTGCAGGCTACCTGACCTGCAGGGTGAGGCAGGGAATCATAGAGTCATGGAATAGTTTGGGTTGGAAGGGACCTAAAACAACATATAGTTCCAACCCCCCTGCCATGGCAGGTTCCAACCTCCCACTAGACCAGTGAGGTTTTGTTTTCACACATCATGTGTTTCAGAGGAGCGTTGCCCAAATCCACAGTCTGCTTTCCAGCTGTGGCTGTATTATTAAGTA
This sequence comes from Thinocorus orbignyianus, assembly GCA_013400375.1. NCBI lineage: Eukaryota > Metazoa > Chordata > Aves > Ciconiiformes > Thinocoridae > Thinocorus > Thinocorus orbignyianus. The sequence goes on along the minus strand of VXBW01003219.1, from coordinate 204,656 downwards.
AATAAGGATCATTGTCTGGGTGTTAGAAGCCAGCCAGCCTAAGCAGAAAGAGATGAGACAGGCAAGGAAGGCAGAAATACTGAAGAGAAAAGGCTCATGGCAAAAAATGCAGACAGTAGTTAGGAAAGTGGTTCTTTGAAACTAATGCTCCCAACCCAGTTCCAGCACCCGTCACGGGAACGCAAGCAGGATTTGAATAGGGGTCTCGGAGGTCAGTGTTTTATCCATTAAGCTGTAACTGCCTCAACTGAGTGTGCAGCCCAAGGGACGATTCAGAGCTTTGCCTGATTTGTATTCTGTTTGCACTTTGGGGAGTTGGTTTCAGCAGACCAAATAACGCTGTAATGTTGCTCAGCTGATAACACAGCAATTATAAAGTTCACCGTGAGAGATCATGCTGTGAACTGACTGAAGGTTTCTGCATCAATTTTGATTTTGTTAAGCTCTTCACAGTGTAGAGAGAAGCCAGCATGGGTGTAGGTGAAGAGGTTGGAGATTATGGCAATTTATGTAATCTTTCAAAAGTCTTGTGTGTTTCTTGTGTCTATTTTAATTAACAATTTAATCGTAATACAGCTTTGGATGCTGATTTCAGTATTCTTGTTGGGGTTGAGAAATTGTGGTTACTGCACCTGAAAGAAGATTTTGCGTTTTGATCCCACCTGGCTGTGGCTATTAGCGCTACTGTAGAGGCTGGGCTGCCTTAACACTGACCAAGAAGCTATACTGCAGGTCATATGTTGCCCCTTCTTAGAGACCCTCCACCACCTCAGCTCAGCCCTCCTGAGTTTATTCTGGGAGATGGTGAAGCTCTAGGAGGCAGACAGGAAAGGCATTAGCAGGAAAAGAAGGATGGAGGTACTTTTGAAACTTTCCCCATTCTCTGCATCCACCTCTCCTTTCTGCAGTTCGTTGGTTTGTGAGTGCTTTTTGGTTCTCTTTTTAATTATTTTTTTTTTTCAAAACTTTATATCAGTTACACAAAAGAACAGTTCTAAATATTTCAGTGCTGTTACAATAAAATCAGTGTGCTGTTATCAAAAGCACATCTTCACAGATAAGCTGTTGAGCACTCCCAGTCCATATAAGGGCTTAAGGGCTAAACTTTTATGTTAAACTTTGGGTGGGAGTGTTGTCTTTTGACAAGTCTGTCAGAAGTGCTGACAAAAAACTTATGTGCTTTAGGCAGTTAAAAAACCAAAAAAACAACAACAACAACAAAAAAACAAAACAAAACAAAAACAAACAAACAAACAAAAAACAAAAACAAACAAAAAAAAAAACACCAGAGAACTACAAAGTTAAACTTTTGAGAAAAGTCTGTAGTTACCAATACGAGTGAAAGGTCAGGGTGGGGAATATGGGAACTATAAGGAACTTTCACCCTTATGAGCTGTAACTGTGTTTGCTACAACTTAACCGAGAGTAGGTTTGAAACCAAAGGAATTTATATGGTCTTTTTTTTTACAGCTCAGCACCACAGAATAACTTAGTCTTACATTTCTTGTGGTTATTCAGAGGTGATTTGGTTCTTACTCTTCTATAATCAACATTAACTCAAGGAAAATTCATTCCACTCCACTTCTTTTAAATTGTTATAGCTTTCCAGATTGGCAGAAGGGCTCTAAAGTTCTATTGTACAGCTTCAGAAACTGTACTGAAAATTGCTTTGCCTTATTTTGTTTTTTTTTTTTTCTGACCTCAGCAATTTTCCAGTCATGTTGCATTTCACTCTGCTGGATACTGTGGCACAGCAGAAATAAAGGATGCTACTTAACAAAATCTTGACCTTTTACTAGAGCTGCTTCCTTTCGGGGCTCAGACAAGAGTCTCTGTTACTTGTCATCTTCCCACACAGTGTTCTCTGAAGTGAGGTGAGCATGGGACAATCCATGGGATATGGAAAGAAGGTTTTAAAACTTCAGTAGTACATGTAAATTACTTAAATATATATCAGGGTGCATAAAGTTTTTTACAGATAGGGATGTGCAGTCAGAAAATTTTGGAGACCGTTGTTCCAGTGACTCTTTAGCTCATCTAGAAGAACCGTTGTCAACTCTGACTTGTGAAAATTACAATAAATCATAAGAATGTTTTCTCTGTGTTGTGGAGACAAGTAATTTCATGGCAACTCCTAAACCTGTGACATGGCCTGAAAGATTGATGGTGATCATTCTTCATGCTGGTCCCAATGCATCTTTTATGATCGCTTTCCAGCCTTTTTGCACTGTTGTTACATGAAATTGCTTTCTGTTTTGATTTCAGCCAACTTTTTACCAAAACCAGACTGACTGTTGGCCCTTCTTCCCCCGCCCAACAAAAAGAGACGAGAGAAAGAGATAAGGAGATTTATGAGTTTAGAATGAACTAAACTACTTTAATGAAGTATTAATACTAAAATTAAAAAAAAAAAATAAATAGTGAAATAGATACAATATATNAAAGAAAGAAAGAAAAATGAGATAGTTACAATATATACAAAACCACATCAAGTTTGCAGGATGACAGTCACATCGCCAGCAGGCATAGGGAAAAATCCCAGACTGGACTCAGTGATGGACACGAGCTGGATTCCAGATATGGAGTCAGGAATGCTCGGATCAGGATCAGAGGCAGATGAACAGACAGGGTCCTCCTTGGACATTGGCCACTGGAGAAAGAGAATTGACCCTTTGATCCCTCAGCTTTTATATTGAGCATGATGTGGATGGGATGGAATACCCCAGTTGGTCAGGTTTGGGTCACCTCTCCTGTCCACTCCTCCCTACAGGTGTGACCCCTCTACATTTTTCTGCTTCCGACCCTCCAGTGGGGCAAATAACGAAATTCCTTGACCTTGGTTTTTCTAGCAATAAGAGTAAGCAAGGGCCTCTCTGCACAACATTCCTTGGTATAATCAGGTGTTATCACGGAGAGTGAACAGTTTTCTGAACAATGTGCTGTTAATTTCAGTGTTGAGTTAGTTAGAAGAGACCCGGCTAAAAAGTAAAATTACTGAACAGAAAATTGGTTCTGTTTTACCCAGGACACTTTCATAAGATTTAACTAAATCAATGACAGGTTACGTGTAGCCAAAATGCCTAAATATACCATCTGAAGTGCTTTTAGTAGAAATTTAGTCCTGGAAAGTATTACAAATAAACATTGGTGGTGGTGAAACTGGTGGCGAAATGATACTGTATTTGGCAATAGCCTGAAGCTGACTGACTTTAACAGGGACTGTGCATACCACTGCGGAAGCTTTGGCAGTCGTTGGCTGCACAGGGAGGAACTGGTGAGGGCACTGGTGGAGGTAAGCAGAGATCCTCACTACCAACCTCTCATTAGTTTGCCTTCCTGAGGAAATCAGGCTTCTGCGGTTGCTTTATCCTTATGTTGTGCCTGTCCCATCCTTTTCCTTCTGTCTGTCACCTTCCCAGTAGCTGACCAGTGGGCTCAGAAGTACTCAGCCTAGTTTGGCCAAGGAGTAAAAGTCAACTGGTTTGTGAGGCTCAGCAAGTGGATGGAGAGGAGAGTGATTCAAAACGGAGCCCTTCCTGAGGTGAAGGCAGTGCGTGGTCTGATTGACCAGCTGCTCCCTGGCAACACGCATGTGTTGTGTAGCTGGCCAATTAGCAGACATGTAACTCCCAAGAAGAGGGGCTGTACGGTGCCTCTGCATGATGGAAATGTCACAGGTGACACATCAGAGTCAATAACATCATTTTAGAAGAGGTAATGAAGATTGCAAGGGGAAAAAAGGGTACAAATCACAGGAAAGCAAGAATACTTCTGCCATTATTCGAAATAGTCTTTCCTCTTTGGTGTCTTGTGCATTGCAAGCAGCGTGCAGCTTTGATTTAGAAAAATACATAGTCATCTTGCAATATTCCAAATATTGCACGCAAACAAGTCTGGTGCACAAATGTGCTCAGAGATCCTGTTTCAGTTTTGGCACTCATCAAATATTCTTATCTGCCAGGCAATAGGGACAAATCTTTGCCAAGAAATAATGGAAGGAGGGAAAGAGGGGGAAGGATGGGGCTGCCAGGATAATTTTTGTTTTGTGAAGAATTGCCAGTAGCTTTGGACAAAGGATTTGCTTACTGCACATCTGCATTCACTAGCTCTCCTTGTGTTTCTCCTTGTGTACTAAAATAATCTGAAAATGATTTTTCTAGTGAAATTTAGGGGGGAAAAAACAACCACTGATTACAGCATATTGATATACAGACTTTTGAGTACAGTTTATTTACATTTGGTGCTCTTTTATGCTCACCTTGAAGACGGCTGTACTTTTTCTGTGATGGAAGGGTACAAATGACGAGACCCACCCTGTTCCTTTTTTATCAGAATGAAGATACTTAGTCTAAATACATACTGTGACTCAGTTGTACAGACTGTTGTTTGTGCCCAGATGTAACTTACTATTCTTCCTAGTTGAAGCATATCTGGAAACATCGAGGCTACATCCATTGCCCCTCCTTATCAGTGTAGACAAGAGATTTAAGATGAGGCCCAGTAGCCTACTATCATTTACCTTGTTTTAGAGCCTGACTCATGACATAGGTGATATAAAAGATAAGTTTCTGCTTGCAGCTGAAATTGGGAGGTTTTCCACCAGCGTCAGCAAGGATGGAGCTGGTATCAAGTCATGCAAAACTAGCTCAGCAGCTTGTTAAATGTTATAAGGGATTATTTTAAAAGCTGCTACTTATCTACTGTAAGACGTGAAACAAGTGGAAGGAACAGGGGTGCTCCACTGTTGTTACAGGATAGAGCTTCCCTGTGTGTCAGCCCCACGGTGGTTACTTGGTAGTGAAAGATGTGGTGAGTTGATATGACAAACTGCTGACCATACATAGTCACCTTCAGGGATCCTTCTATAAGTTGATGTTCCCCTGTGTCCATAAGCCAACTATTATTTCCAGCCTGTGTTATTCTGAGAAGTACAAATATCATAAACAAGTGTAGAAACAAAGCCAGGCATACTTCACCTTGATGCAAACCTAGTCTCTCATCTTTCTGTAACCCCAACAGATGCCATCCTAGTGCATCTTTCATCCCTCAGGAGAAGAGATCACCAGCATTTGCAGCTGTCCTGTGCAGCAACAGCCTTCACTTTGCTCTTTTGCTTTGGGCCCTGACTTTTAAGGAATGGTGTTGCTGTCTTGAAAAGTGTTTTCCCAGTGAATATCAAATATTCTCTGTCTGGCAACCTGAACATTGGAGAACTGCAAGTAATAAAAATACAGTTAAATGCCATTTCTCATAATTTGTTGTCAGCTGCTTCTGCTCCAGTCTCTTAAGCTGTTTTTACGTGTCTTCTCTTCACTCCAGCATTCCTTGCATCAGGAAACCTCTCCTTAACTTTCCACCTGCCAGGCTGAACCTCACCCATCCATGTGCCTCTAAAAGGTTTATAATAAAAAACACTTCCACTGGGTTATGCTGCCCACAATGTGCTATAGAGGTGTCTCATGATGCGAGTGTCTTATCCGATCAGTAAAATATGATGTTTGAATTCCACTACTTAGCGGTGAATAGCATTAAATAAGAAAGGTTAGTACCAGAAATGAGCAAGTGCAAATTTTGAGCAAGAAGCCCCTAATGTCACTTTGAGACTATAGGGAAGTTGGTGTTTCTTGTTTCAAAACCAAACCCCGGAAATGTATATGACCACATTGTAAATTAGAAGCTGCGAAAAAAACATGTATGCTGTTCAAATGACCACTGCCTATAGCTCCCAAAAGCACTTGTGATAAGCTGTTCACCAAAGTCTGAGAAAAATGCAAGCTGAAAGTGAAAACACGTCTGCTGTGTTGGAGGATAGCATATGCTCGGTGACATAAATGGGAGAATGGTTTTCAGCTGATACCACAAGTAAGTTTATATTGACCATTGCTAATGGCTCTTTAGATCAAGGTCATTGATTTGCTATAATGTAAAAAAAAAAAAAGCTATATGGAAAAGGTAAGTATGCCCCTTCAAATCTGCTATACAGAAGAGGGTTTGTAATAGTCTGTGTTCTCTCAGTCTCTGAAAAGATAGGCAATGATAAGACTTGTCTGAGGCTACTGATGGGAGCGGTAACTGCTCTCTGCTGCTGGAGCAGGTGTGGTTGGTTCTAACTATAAGCAAGAAGGTGCCTTCTGCCTGCAGCAGGGAGATGCTGGTGTCTGCAGTGAGATTGCTGACATGGAGACTTAAAGGATTCGGTCCTTTGCACCACTGGCTGCCCTGAAACAACATTGAAATGTTTGTTTAATAAGGACTGTAAGATGTCCCAGGCACTCAGGGCTCTTAAGTACTTTCATACTTTCAGGGTAACTTTTTCTGGCAAACTTTGATCATATTAAATAAATTTCCCATGACATCATAATGCTCCATTTGCTACAAATGTGCTGATTTGCGGATGTGCAATTAGCTGACTCAAGCAAAAAAAGCATTATAGATATCCTGTGTATGAAGTGGCAGTTTATTTCTCTCCATATGGTCTATAACTTGTTCCATGCTGCTTAACGTGAGGTCTGGGCTTACTGCCCATTGCTCATCACAGTTTATAGAGAGGAAAATTGAAGGCAGCCAGAGAGTTAATTCTTTGCAATACAGTTATTTCTTTAATGCAGTATCTAAGCTATTTGCATCAGCCAAAACAGACAGTCCCTTGAAAGCAGGTCAGTCCTGACTGTTCTCTCTGCAGAGTGAGATGAAATGGTCTTAGAAAAGGGCACTGCATGAATGAGAGTGTTGGGGGCTTCCCAAAAGGAAAAAATAAGGCTCCCCAGATCTTGCATAACTCAGGTCCTTTAAAAGATTTGGTATATATATATATATATTTTTTTTTTCTTTTTTTTCTGCTGTTTAGCTATCACTATTTAAGTGGTTCTATACCAAGGGTCTTGTCTCTTTTAAGTCTATGGCATGACTTCCTTGGACCTCAGCAGTGATGGGATTACATCCTAAATTAACAGTCTCAAGACACCTCTCATTTGTAAAATATGTGCAGTACAGGACAATTGTTTTGCTGTCAAGTGGCAGTAAACACCTTGCCTCATTGCACCTTTTCAGCTCTTGAAATACTAAATAAGTATTTTCTCCTCTCCGGTATCTCCTGCTCCTTAAAAAGTGAGTGAAGAGCGTGAAAACAAGATTTGAGAGCGCGATAGTATATACATATAGAGTATTTCTAAGGACCAGGCATTTTTTTTTTGTCTTATCAGCATGTTTAGCAGTTGAAAGTCTCCGTGTATGAGGAAATGTTTTACACTCAAAGGCTATTAACAGCTGTGAAATTAGTTTTGCAAATCTGAATATCTAACTGCACGTTTCATGTGCTGTTATGTAGCATTCGTGCATATATTCATACAGTTTTCTTATAGTTTATGACATTTGAGTATACAGTTTCAGTGTGAGCTTTCAAATTTCTTAATCATGCCGTTATTAAACAAAAGGCCTTTTTGGAGTATCACTGAATTAAACCCAATAGATACACATGTATAAAAGATTATTTGAAAGGTGTGAAATATATTCTTATTAAGAAAAAAATGTTTTAATCAAATCTGCCTTCAAATAGCTCTTAGATGGTTAGTTTTATTTTTGTATTATGATTGTAATAGTCTTCTTAGAGTGTACACAACTCATTCTACAGTGCACCTCCATTTCATTCTTATAAATTATCTAGGGTTTGTGTTTGGAGATGGGTCAATTTGAGACTGAGATGCTCCACTTTCTGTGTGCAGTCTGCAGCTCTAAGGATTGAAAATATGTAACACTGTTGTCTCATACAGATCATGGTTTGTCTGGAAATGAAACTCTCCAAAAGAAAGAGAATACAGTGCTTGGATATCTTTGGAACATGAAAGCCTAGTATGTGGCCAGCAGACGTGCTGTTGGGAAACCTGTGGGAATATTCACATAATTGCAACGAAAGCCTTGCTTCTGTGTTCAGGAATCCTGATCTTCTCACACAGATCTCAACACATGACTGAAATAATCTGTTTATCTGGCATATGGTCCTTTGTGAGGACCGGATAGAAATCAGCTACTGGGTCTTATTTGTGATTTGTCCTGGGCTGCTGTTTCCCTTTCTGGTCTAGGGTCATGGAGGCATTTTAGCAATGCAAAGGGGTGATTAGAGGCACTTCTGCTGGAATGTATGCTGTAGTGGTTAATGAAATTCATTTGGCTTATGACGGGTGCACTGAGAGGCAGTGCTGGGCTTCATCCCGCTCACTGTCACTCTTTCCCGAGGTGACACTGTCAGTAGTGACCTACTTGTTGCTGTGCTTTGGGCATGCACAGCCCCAGCAGAGCTGGGGAGCAGGCTGGGGGTTTTCAGGTGTGCTTGAAGGTGTTTGTGGTCAGGAGAACCAAACCTTTACAACCAGATTATTCTAGCTGATATTATTGTAGCTGATATTTCTGTGTAAGGAGAATCGTATCTGCTTGGTTTAGCAGAAAAACTATTCTGACATCTAATTGTTTTTTCCTTCCCCCCAAACCAGTGACCATATTTGTCCCAGACACATGAAATCAGAGAAATAAAAAGGCTGCTCGGATCTTTCTGTAGTCCATCTTCCTTCATCCTTATGCCTAGAACAGTGGAGCCAGTGTGGCTCGTCTGGGCAATCGGTGATTTGAGTCTGTAGTTATATGGAGATGCAATTTTCCAGGTTATAACATTCTTTTCTAATACATGTAGGAAAGTACTGTTTACATAGACAAGCTCCACAATAATAGTCTAAGCAGTGTATAAGCCATGCAGAGGATTTGCCACTTGAATCCAAAGTCAAGTTTTAAATTAATGAAAAGCAGGATTTTTTGAATGAAAGAAAGTAGTGCGCAAAATCCAGCCAGATCTCAAAGCAGAAGGGTGTGGTATCAGGAAAGCACAGCCAAACTGAAATCCCAGAAAAGTGATAATGAATAAAATGTTTCATTAAACGGGAGGAGGGGAGGGAGACACAAGAAAAAAAAACACAGCAGAGAAAGCTTTGCTTAAATGTCAGTGAGAATTTTATTTCTTGCTGCGTTTTAAACTTCCCCCATCAGTTGAAAACTGAAACTTTCAGTCATAGAGAGATTTACTGCAGAGGCATCAGAAGCTGCAGCTGAATGGGTGGTACACTAGGAACCATCAAATCCACCAGATTTTACCACTCGTGTTTTTCCTAGGTGCCATTTCACCAGTAGTTGCAGGGCTTTCAGTTGGACAATGAAAGAGATCTTTTATGACAGGAAAAACCTAAAAACAGTGAATGTGAAAAGCACTCTGCTGCTCTGCTCAGGTAAAGCAGCATTTGTAGCCCTTGCTCCCTACCAGAAACTGCACTGAAAAGTTCATGTAGCTGATACACCTTGCCCAATTCAGCTGATTTCTTCCACTCCTCTCTTCTATCTATATTAAACGGAGATCGAACATTATTGACATGTATGTTGCCCTATGAAACCACTGCAAAGACATGAGGTGTTCTGTGATCTCCTGAGGGCTGGTCTCTGGGCTCTGCAGGTTTTACACTCATTAGTGCAGATTTCAGTGCCACTCATGCTGCCTAGGGTGACACGGGATGCTATGTACTGCCTCTGGGGTAAAATCTTGGTTCCCTGCTGTGGTTCTAGCAGGTCTTCATAAGCTGAGTAGCTCCACCGTTTGTGGGGTGCTTTGGGAGGTTACCTGGGCACCATGGCTGCTCCAGGTCCAGTTTGGGCAGACAGGCAAAAAGGATCACAAGAAGGTGTGTGAAGGTGTGTGTTTCTTGTTTATGTATTTATAGTGATGCCCCAAGAAGGATAACAGGGTTGGAGAGCAACCGCTCTGGCTGGACCCTGAGTTAACGAGGTGTTAGATAGCTCCCATCCAAAGGCTGAACTGCTATGGGAGATGAGAGTCAGCGTGCCGTACCCTGGGCTCTCTAATTTGTTCTAACATGAATTAACCTAGCTAATTCAAATTTTAGGCTGGAGCTGGACCCCAGCCAGCCAACAAGCAACGCCAGGTTGGCATCAAGGTGGGACTTGGTACTGATGGCTCCCCCATGATTGGTTCGGCACCGTGCAAACGCCTGTGCCATAAATGAATAATAGCAATTTTTTTTCTGTGTCTGAGGTTTGTTTGCTTTTGCTTTTTCTTGGACAGTGAACCCATGCCTTGAGAAAATAAGCAAGATGTTTTTAATATCCATGCCACCAATGAGGCAAAGGCGGCGCATCTAATCTATATTGTTTGGACTTTTGTTCAGTAAATCAGCTGAAAGAAAGAACACATTTCTTCTTTAAAGTTCCTTCCCCGCCCCTGCCATACCAGCAAGTGTTGCTTCCTGCCCTTCTGCTCTCTCAACACCGCTTCCCTTTCCTGTTTGGTTTACAAGCCTTCATGAAGGCTCCTGGCTTGTCTCCCTGCCAAATTTGTCTTCTGCTCAGCGACCAGGTGAAGTAGCTTGTTTGGGTTTAAGCTCACGTGTCGGACCTTGAGTGTGTACTCCTGCAGGGTTACCTGACCAGGGCTTCCTCCATGGCAAGCACGTAAGTATCCGGGGACTGTGCAGGATGACAGGGAATTTGTTGACCTGGGTTAATGTGACTGGATGGGAAGGAGAGGGTGTATTGTCATAAAGGCAGAAGGTCTGTGTTTTGGTTGTAGCCTCCCAGGATAATTTATGATTGTATAAAATGGTAATTAAGCTTCTATGGCAATGCTACATTCATATGCATCCCTTGGCAGTAAGGGAGAGGCTGACTTGGTGGATCAAGCCTTCTTCATTCCTGGTCTGCCTCTGTCAGCTCCAGGGGAATTGTCACAGGTTTATTTGCATTTCTTCTGGGATTGAAGGGAAACCAAGGCAAAGCACCACTGGCTTTAATGAAAGACCTTTATGTTGTTTTCCTGCATTCACTTATGAGTCTGCCTCTCCTGATTATTAGTTATGTTTATGATCTTTCAAAGCCTGTGTTTAAGGGATTGTTCTCCTGAAATATGGATATGGCTGGCCCATGCATGAGAGCCCTCAGTCATGTATTTTCACTTGACAGTTCAGTTGTGAGTTTTGCAAAAAGCACATTTTACAAGGTTAGTCACTTCTTGTTTTTATTTCTGTAATTGAAGAGTGAAGGGGAAGTAGTTTATATTAATAGCAACCTGATCTAGTCAAGTTGCTTTTTTGCTGTTTTTGACTAACTGAGTTCATAGTGCTTCCCCAGGCTATTTACTTGACTTATTTTTAGGAACTCTTAAACATTTATTTGATACTTATTTTGGGGAACTTCCGAAGTGTATCTTCAAGGTGGTGTGCAAAATCTGAAAGTGAACCACACTTTATGGCAGAAAGAAAGGTTGCATGAATCAAAGTGTTCATGGATCAGTGGAGTTTCTCCATCAGGAGACAGCAGTGATCCTACTTGTTGGAGCAGGTGGAAGTTGAAGGGGAACATTTCCCAGAGCATGGCACAGCTCTGGGATTCTGGCTGCCCAGCAGTGATGGCACTTCTCTGAATTACTGGACTTCCTCTATGAAGTACCTTTTGCCTAGCAGTTCTCTTAAGACATTATCTTTCTTTTAAGATGTTGAGTTGAGATACTGGTAACTGGAGTTCCCCTTAGAATCATTTACATTCTTATGCTTCAGTTTGCAAAACATACCAGAAAAGTGATGGGTTAAAATTAACGCCGTCACCTAGTTTCACAATCTCAGCAACATAAACTAAGCAGATGTGCTGGCTTACAAGGGCATCAATCTGCAGCCACTCCACTGGCCCTAAATCTCTGCAGATTGGTGGATGTGCTATTTAAATGCCACGATGGACACCGAGAGGTCAGGGTGGACTTTTGCTGGTGGTGCTGAGTACTGAGCTGTTCTGGACCAACGGTCAGGCCCAGGTGGAACATCTCTTCTGCTGCTTTATCATTTTGCATACTTTATTTATTTTTTTCTGCACATTTCTACTCAATTCTCCCATGCTCAAGAGTACTGAGGGGTGACAGAAGGTTATGCAAGCTTCTCTGGTCATGCCAGGATTGCATGCATGTTCTCAAATTTAGCAGCTCATCTCCCAAAGTCCTGGCTTAGCATGAGATCTGGGTGCCTCATAAACTGTCTCTTTTTCAGTTCACAGTTGAAGTACCTGCCATGGATGTCTGCAGCAGGTGCTGGACACGGCAATTCTCACTGGATATGCCAGTGTTAATAAGGGAGAATTCACAATGAAAGTCTCATTGCTAGCAGAAAGAAGAGTAACTCTTAAATACTCTTCAGTGTGCAGGTGAACTGGTGTTCATCTTATTTTTGTTTATGCTGTAGGTACCAGTATTTCCATTTCCTGTTTTGTAAAATATATATTTATCTTGCAGGTGTGTCATGACTTCATTTAACAGCATAGGTCTTTTTGAGATCTGTTTATGGATGAAGCTTTGTATTTGCAGTATTTTCTTCTAATGGTTTAATATTAAACTCTTTAGACACTAAACTTTTAACAGTGGAGAAAGGGGATGGCCAGGCATCTGCACAAAAGACTCATCTCCCGCTGGTGATGCAGCCAAAACCCAACACCAAAGACAGGTCTTCGATGTCTGCTTGTGAGCTGAGCAGGAGACCTGAAAAATAGCAGCTCCCTGGGAACTGGACTTCATTTCAGGCTGGCTGGGGACAAGGGCTGCCCTGTCTCTTAGGTCTCTATGCACAAGCAGTCAATCAGGAGTGAGTCCAAATTGAGGACTGCTGACCTCTGGGTCTATGGGTTGGTGTTTCAAGGGGTCTCATGGAATGGGACTCAAAAGCAAATGGAGATAGTGGTTGTGATGCCTCCATGTTATACGTGAAACCATGACTGTTATTTTTCTAAATGCCTGCTAGAAAATGTTGAGATGTCTGCATGTCACTGAGGATTGAAAGCTCCTATCTGGGTGTAAAGTCCCCATGGGTTTCCACTGTCCTTTAGTCTGATCGGTGGCTACATGCTGTTGTTTCGCTATGAAGTTTTGCTGTGCTGCTGAGGAAATAAGTTCTTCGGTCCTCTAGGATAGAGGTGGGGTGAATGGTGGTGACATTTGGTTGCAGAGGGAAGTAGGCTTTGAAAGAAGAGGTACCAAAAGGAGTCGCAAGCATGACTGGTGCTGTGGTGGAGAAATGAGGCTCCCACTGTGAAATTGGTTCATGAGCAAAGCTGACCATCAGTCTCTCACGGGAAGGCTGGAGAGCCTGCAGTAGGGCAAGTTTTATCTGTAATGACCTCGGGTGTCAGATGTGGTGTGTATGAGCCTGGATGATCTGACTGACTTGTGTTCAGGTGGCCTCCCAATTTTTTCTTGTTCTGTAAATCCAGGTGTTTCCATAAGGATTACTACTGAAATACTTTTCCTGCATCCCAGTCATTATTATATTTGTTGTAATGAAGCCAATTAAAATATTTAGCGAATTAATCTATTAGAGTTTGTGATACACTCTAAATGCTGCAGGAACATGACTTGCAGCTTACTAATTTTGAGGTTAACACAGATACGTACCGCACAGACCACACGTCTACGTATACAGGATTTTGTATTTACGTTTAAGCTGACATTGAGAGAATTCTGTCAGCTTCTTAAATCAGCATCAGCATGTATTTCTTGCACGTAAGGTTTAACCATGCAACTGTGACTTTTTGTAGGCAGGCTCAGTGGACAAGTAGAGCGAGATGTGTTAAATGGCTTACGAGTTATCCTGCATGTTCTGTGTGCTGAGGGATTTGTTCTCAAGTAGGACAAGCTTTGGGTGAAGAAGTAGTAACAATTTCTGACACCAACAGGGATGGTCAAGTCAGTCAAAAATAGTTATTAATTATTAATCATTTAAAGAGGAGGCAATGGGTGGGAAATGGAAATTTTAAAGAAAAGATAAATGATTTTAAGAGTAGCTGTTTGCATTTCCTAAGAATACTAGAAGATAACTCATTTGAAAGTGAGACAATCATGAGCAGCATGAAACAAGGTAGATCGTAATAGGTTCAAAGCACAATAGCATGATTTCTCTCAGGGGAGATTTCATGGTTTATGCTCAGACTGTCCTCACAGGAGATGTGCTCCATCCCTCTGATCATCTTCATGGCCCTCCGCTGGACCCATTCCAACAGGTCCATGTCCTTTCTATGGTCAAAAGGGATTAAGCAAAGGGAAGCAAACAATATCACCTGCACACATATATATATCTTTTTAATTTATAGTTTTGTAATATTGAAACAATATTCTATGAATCTCAACAACGAATGCCAGATTTTAGGTACCAGCTGTGATCGAAGGATTTCCCAATGCACCTGCTTCTATCAGATAGGAAGCTAAACAGATTTCCTTTAACTTCAAGCAAACAAGTGGTCCTGATGCAGAGGTTTTCTATCCTGCATATGTAAAGCACTGAGGAGAAGATGCTTTCAGAGTAGCTAGGAATTGATACTAGGATTTAGGTGTAAAGTGGTCCCTGGGAAGAACCCCTTCCCCTCCACATATAAATAAGATGTCTCAAATCTGCCCTAGAGCATACTGCAGCACGTTGGAATATGTTATGCACAAACACGAACATTACAGTTATTAAGATCCCATCATGATGCAATTTTTATCTTTTTGCAAGTAATTGCCTATGGTGGAAACCCAAGGGGATGAGTCTAACAACTTGCATGTTAATCTTACATGAAAAATGAGTAGGGGAATTGGTAATTTTGGGGAAGGTATGTGAAAATTCTCCAACAGCCATTTTTCAGTAGCTTTTGTGTATTCGTAGGAAAATAAGGCAAATTCTAGAAGCTACACTCATGATTTTGTGTATAAATACTGATATCTGCCAGACTCTTCTCATGGAGAAGGAATGTGACTGCACGGTAGCATGGCTGAACCCTCTATTTATTACCTGTTATGTGTAGTTGACGTAAATATCGATGGTGTACAGTCCCAAAAACAGCAAAAGATTTTGCTGGATCTTCATGAAACCAATGTTGCTTGATTTACATTTAAGGTAATGGGCTCCAAAGAGAGTAATAAAGAGGTTCTGACTGACCTTTATAAGAGGAACATTTTCTGGACTGTTTTCAGGGAAGCCCCTTAAAGTGGCAGTGGGAGAGCTGTGCTTTTTGTGAATAGGACAAGTAAAGAGTCTTCAGGCATAAAGAGTTACACCTCCATTTAGGGTGAGACAGCAAGCTAGCAATGGGTCCCTGGGGGCATTTTAGGTCTTGAAAGATTGATGAAGTGCTTTGCAGGAAAGGATTCCCCTTGTGCTGTACTTATTTTATGTTCCTTTTTTGTTATTTCACTGGAGGCCAGATAGCAGGCTTAATCCTGTTTCCATTTAAATGAATGATAAAAAACTTCCATTGACTGCAGGCAGAGCAGGGATTGAGTTTGATGTGTCGCTTTATGTTACAGCAACAATTGGTTGTCATGCATCAAATATTGCTCCTGGGGCCTATGTCCATATTTCAGTCATAGGGTTGTAAAGTGGGTCTTTGCTGCAGTTTTCAATGGAAGCAAAGACTGAAGGCAAAGTTGTGTCCATTAGAATCTGGATAAGGCATTATGAATAAGAATATGATAAGGCCCTCATGTCTGTATGGTTATTTGTGTTCTCTTTGTTGTAAGCAAGGTTAATTTAATTAATTAAGGAGCCTCCATGGCAATTGTGGGTTCCAAAATTCATCAGAAATGGAGACAACATTGCCTCCTGGACTTGCTCTGATGAATCCAGTGGCGTGCTCTTGCTTACTTTAGTACAGCAGGGCTTGTATCAACTGGCAAGGCTTCAGGAGAAGGACTTGGTGTCATATTGGATGAGTGTGACTCCTCCAGGGACCATGTTTTCTGGGAACCGCCTGACTCCCTGGGTTGCTTTGGCCCTGGGCAGATGATGCTCCCCTCCTCTCTAGAGCTGGAGGTGGCGTGAGACACTAGGTAGCACAGACAGGTGGGCACCATCCAGCCATAGGATCACACCAGAGATTATGTTTAGCAATTCTACTTCCACATGGCAAAGCTAATCCAGTGTACTTGCCTTTTTTCTGGTCCATTGCTCTCCCTTCCTCCCCATCTGTGAATCCAAGGCAGAGTGAGCATCCCTGGGTGGGTCCAGAGGATGCAGGCAATGCTGCCGCTGCTGCCAGTCTGTGGCTCTTGCACCAGTTGGAGGATTAGGCAGGCTGGAGTGAGCTCAAATCCCTCAGCTGTTGCTGTCAGATACGGAGAAGCTGCCACAAGACATTAGCTTACCTTAAGAAAAGTGATGGAGAGGTATTTGCTTGGGTAAGTACATCAGCAAAGGTGCAGCTGTTCTCCAGGTATCTCGTGTAAGAAAAGCAACAGCAACTGCTGGATGAGCTCAATTTTATAAATTCTGAAGAATATGAATAAAATAATATTTAGACTTGCTGTTCTGAATATATTGCCCATATGTTTCCATAGCACAGTCTAGCTGTTTTCATGCTACATAATAAAAACACAATTCGTTCTGAATTTTCTTACCTTGATCTTTAAGGACACGTCCACCAGCATCACTGCCTCCTCTGCAAATGCCATGAAGACTTTCCAGACTCTTATCCACAGCCTGGAGGAGGTCTGTGGACTACCTGGAGGCTGTGCAAAGTGACTGATTAAAGAAGCCAAGTAGACTTTCTTGTACAGTGAAGGATACATCTGCCTTGGAAATCTTTTTGAGACCCACAAATCAGAAAAGATTGAAAAATGCTGCTGTAATCTACCCAGATCCTCTTAATACTTACAGTAACATGCTCCCTTTCATTAAAACGATGACAGTGATGGGGTTGGATGGGTTTGCATTTACTGCACTTGGTATAATTTACAAGCAGTGCAATTTGGTGCAGTGGCAGTGCAGGGATATGGTTTACCACCACCCAGGAGCTTCTCAGTTATTTGTTCATGTGCTAGTGAAGGCATTACTGAGGCAAAACCAAAACAAAGAAGTATATGCAACAGAGTGGGGTGGAGTGGGGAAGGATTTGAGGGCAAATCGGATTACCACTTGATATTGCATTGCCAAAAACTGTTTGATAGAGTTTGAGCTAAGCAAGGAAGGTATATAAAAATATATATAGGTCTATAGTTAATAAGACAGTCATGAACTTGTCATGAACTTGACAGTCATGAACATGAATCCTGATGGTTTTATTTAGGCCTAAGATACACTATTTGCTTGTTGAAAATCCTTGTTAGACTTGAAGATCTTGAGTCTTCAAAATGTGGAGGATTCACTATTTTTCTTTGGATAGGGAACTCTTATTTCCGCTGGTACAAGAAAATTGGCTGGGAAGTCCGGAGGGCGGGAACCAAAATACGGATCTGTGTTGACATGTCGTTCAACAGTATTTGCCAGTGACATTTCCCACACATGAAGGGTGTGTTTTCGCGTGAATCTGGTATATGTGTATTAGTCACGAATATGCAAACAAGAGGTAAAGAGCTGATGAACTTCTGTGAATCTGCAAAAGAAAAATAGTTACTAATGCTATTCAAAATGATGGCTATATACTTTAACAAAGGCTGGATTCCCCCTTTCCCACTTTCTTTGCTACTAGGGTGAAGGTAAAAAGAGTTCCTCTGTGTTTTGCACCGTGTATTCTGGGACTTCTAAGTGCGTCAGCGGGCCTGGGTATTAGGCATCAGCTGGATTAACGTAATTGATTTCTTCAGTTTACCTAACGTGGCTTTTGGTTCAAGGTCTGCTTGCTTCCAGTTTTGAATGTGTAACTCATCTGTGGATGTCACGTTTATTTTGTCAGTAAGCTGTAAAATATCAGTAAGTTTTCATGCAAATGTGAAAGGCTTCGCTTGCCAGTAGGTACGTAAAATAAATGGAGCATTCATGCTTGTTGGACAGTTTTCATGTTTGTGTGATACAGGTTATTCCTCGGGGCCTAATATTTTTACATAAAATAGATTATCAATTCAAAACGGCAGCATTTTTTTAAGTCCATGAACACACACATGCCAGCTTTAATTTACCAGGCAGATTGCATTCACAGGATTAGCAGATCTCTTATAAAACATATGTTGTAAGTAGTTTTGATAATTTCTGCTGATTTCTTTTTTCCTTTAGAAGTTTTTGGTAGCACACAGCAAATTAAATGTTTGGGGTTTTTTTCCTGACTTTTTTTTCTTTTTTTCTTTTGCTCTG
This sequence comes from Thinocorus orbignyianus, assembly GCA_013400375.1. Lineage (NCBI taxonomy): Eukaryota > Metazoa > Chordata > Aves > Ciconiiformes > Thinocoridae > Thinocorus > Thinocorus orbignyianus. The sequence continues at coordinate 186,534 of VXBW01003219.1, read as the reverse complement.
CAGTGAACAGAGTATTTGCCAAGCCCGGGCTTCAGTTATGGTCTATGACGATACCAGTAAGAAATGGGTGCCAATCAAACCTGGACAGCAGGGATTCAGCAGAATCAACATATACCACAACACGGCCACTAACACCTTCAGGGTAGTTGGAGTTAAACTGCAAGATCAACAAGTGAGTAACTGTATTGAGTTTCCTGTGAATTAACCTTTGATCTGTTTTGATACCATCAGTTCTGTACTTAATGCAGTCTAGCAACATTTCCTGCTCCCTGCGAGGTGCCTACCAGTCTGTTACTCCAGTCATTCAGATTTTATATAACTTCTTGTACACAGAGTACAGCATGATTTATTACTGCTTATTTGCAAACAGAACTTTTGGCAAATGCCAGAGAGATTTTAATGTGGTTTTTTCCTCCTCCATTTTTAATTGTGAAACGAATCTTACTTGTTTCTGCAGGTTTTTGCTGTCAGCTGCCCCAAAACTTACTTTTTGCTCATTTTTAATACAATATATGAAAAAGAAATCAGTTGTTCTGCGCTGCCATCTCATAAAGAGTGATTGTTACATTGCTGTGATAAGTAATTAGTTCCTCGTAATGCATTTTAAATTCCTAGGTGAACACTGTGATCTGATTTACAGCAGCCTAAGTCTGCAGGACCGCCCTGGGTATTAAAGGAGTTATACGGGATTTAGATAATCAGAACTGGGATCAGACCCTCCTGAGTCACCGGCCACTGACATCTCGGCTCATGGGTGTGCTAGGAGGTGCATGCCATCTGTAGTCAAATATCATATTTAGAACCTAAATTACAAAAATACACTTGGGGGGAGTAGTGGTGCTATATTGCTGTGCCGCTTGCATTTTAGAGCAGACATTTCAGCACTGGGGACTCCCCTCTATGGGTTGGTGTGAAGCTGGTGTGGTGGTGGCAGCCTGGGCTGCCCAACTTCCACACTCACCTTGGGCTCTCAACCTGGCCAAAGAGTCAGAAGAACCTGGGTGACTGATTTTCTGGTGATTCAGAGAATGGTGTTACCTACTCGGAATGTGTGATGAACACCACCGCCAGCATGAGGTGGACTGGGCAGGGCAAGGCAAGCCTAGCCAAACCCATCCTAGCAAAGCTAAGACTAGCCAAACCTAGCCTAGCCCAACCTAACTCCAAACCTAGCCTTGCTCCAAGGCATGCTGGAGACTGGGAGTCAGGGCATCACCACCTCTCAGCTGCCAAAAGTGTTAAATTGACTGATGTGGTCATGGAAATGCAGATGTCCCTGAGCTGTCATAGCTCTTGGGCCAACTGGGAAAGGTAGCCAGAGTGCTACCTCGAAATGTTAATGATGTTGCTGCACTGCCCATGTATGCAGTCATTAATTTGAAAAAGGAAAAGCAGAATAGAAATAGGTGGGGGATTTAGCACATTAGTTTTCAGATCCTTGCAGTACACTTTTGAACCATCTGCCACATCTTTTGTGACTGCTTTCATCCATCTCAGTAAAGGCAATACATTTATGTGGCTCCATTTCAAAAATAGGAGATATTTTTGAAAATAAATGAAATGCAGTGGCTTCTTGGTCAATTGTGAAAACCAGTACTGCTTTGTAACATGCCATGTTAGCTGTTTATTTTACATAGCCAGCAGGGGGATGTATATTATTTTCATGTGACTACAATGTGAGGTGCTTCTTAAGAGATGGTGTGAAACAAGCGAAAGTCATAAAGTCTGCATGTATGTGTAAGGGAGACTGTGTACCAGGGGTCTGTCTTAATCAGAGTATACAATTTAATGTTAAAAATTCAAATCTTGATCCGTCCTTGAAACATGGTTTACAGTAACTGTAATATTCTATTTGCTTGCAAATGTTCCTACTTATCAAGAGGCTGCATGTCATGGAAAAATCATCTCAATTCAGAAGGAAACAGAAGAGTTTTTCTAGAGTTTAAAGACTAAAAATCCTCCCTCAAACAAACAAAAGGTACAGGTCACCTTAGGCACATGAAGCTGTTTGAGAGAAAGTATCGACTGTAAATATGATTACAAAAATCCATTATTATGAATAAAGTAAATTCAAGTCAGTGTAGCATAGTAGTATTAAAAGGAATGTTCTGAAAGTCTTAAGATTCAGAATTTAATATATTTTATATGAGTCTCACATGGAGTCATAAGCTTGCTACACTTGCTAAGTACTTGCATTTAATGAGAAAAAAAATTAATTTCAGTTAAAATAATTTTCTGCACGAGCCATTTCATGCTTGCTCTCAAGTTGTGCTAAATCACACTGAAAGTGAGGTTTTAGTAAAAGCTGTTGCTTTGCCAGGAAAGCTATATTTTTTCAAAAAGGACTAGTATTCAACTAATACATGCTTTGGTGTATACTGAAGCTAATGAAGGTACACAAGAGTTGAGAAACTAGTTTCAAATACATAACACAACAATACCATGGAGGAAAAATTTTGAGTTTGGTTACATACAGTTTGGTAAGGCGTAGAGTGAACTTCATGACTTCACCCCTACTTGCCTTTAATGTTTCCCATTTGATTTTTGTTGTTTTATATTACACTTCTAATAATATCTCTCTTTAATTTTCATCCCCCTTTTTTTTTTATTCACATATCTTCTTCTATAGACTCCTTCTGTTGTCTTTGTCTAGCTGCCTTTGTTTCCTAGCCTTTTTTTGATGCAAGTGTTGGGGTTTGTGATACTGCCTTCTCATTCTGCTTACCTTATCTGTGTTAAACTTCTTCAGCTGACAGTATCTAAAAACTTCACCAGAAAGAAATACAGGTTTCAGCGTGGCAGAGTCTGAGCATTGTTCTCACCAGCAGGAAGTGGTCACCCAACCTCTTGTTCTCCGGAAGTGTCTGAGTGAGGTGCAGGTCGCGTGCCTGTGTGCAGCAACAGTGCTAAGTCACAGACCAACAGTCCATGAGTTCTTCTTCCTGCTCTGCACAGACGTGCAGGGTTGTGTAGATTCAGGCCACCATGAGCAATCATCTTCAGAAAAACAGAAATAGACTTTTTGAAGCTTTGAAGTAGCCACAGAGGCTAGAACTGGTTTGAAGATAAGGCCAGACCGGTACTGCAATGGTTTGACGTCATGAACTTTGATGTTGCCTTGCAGCCTTCGGTTTCTTGAAGCCAAAGATAGGCTGAGGGAGCTGGGGTTGTTCAGGCTGGAGAAGAGGAGGCTCACAGGAGACCGAATAGCAGCCTTCCAGTACCCGAAGGGGGCTACAGGAGAACTGGGGAGAGTCTGTTTACAAAGGCCCGTAGTGAGAGGACAAGGGGCGATGGCTTTAAGTTGGAGAAGAGCAGATTTAGACTGGATATTAGGAACAAGTTCTTTACTCTGAGGGTGGTGGAACACTGGAACAGGTTGCCCAGGGAGGTGGTTGAGGCCCCTTCCCTGGAGATATTCAAGGTGAGACTCGATGAGGCCCTGGGCAACCTGGTCTAGTTGGGGATGTCCCTGCGGCTGCGGGGAGGTTGGACTTGATGACCTTTGGAGGTCCCTTCCAGCCTGGATAATTCTATGATTCTATAAGCCCAACAGTCACAAGCAAATGGTTTACCCCTGTCATGTGACTGGTTTTAACTTACCCTGTTGTAAAGGTGTAGCGCATTAGCTTCAGTCACCATGCAAGAAGTTCACAAAGCTAAAGACATGCAAGCGGTCCATTTTTACAGCCTAGCTGACAAGCAATAGCTCCCCAGTTTAGAATTCTCATCAGCAGAGGGTTTGAGATGGTGATCTTAAAGTGATTTCAGCTCAGCATGATCTCATTACCAAAAGCGCTCCTGTGCTGAACAAATAGATGGGGAGGAAGGTGCAAGTCAAAAGTGAATCATATCTCCTGAGGGTTTGGTGCATTGATGTGGCTAAGAAGTGACTGTAAAAACAGAGCCTTGGGGTAGGTGGGACGTTTTACATTTGAGCCTAAGCCAAACCTGAAACGGGGACAGCATTCTTGACAGAAACTCAACCACATGTTTTGAAAAATAAAGATCTAATTATTCGCCGCTGTGACTTATTAGAAGTTGGTCAGGTTTGGGCCTGTTTACAGAAATTAAGAATCTGACCTCAACTGTAGCAGTTTTTAGCTGCTGTGCCATATCCTCCCTGTTTTAGCAATTACACAACTGCTTCCCATGAGAGCAGTGTGAGCCCTGGGAGAATGGCAGACCCCAAGCTGATAACAAACTTCTGAAACATTTCATACTCTGGAGAAACAAACACATGTCTTGTTCTGGTTCGATAACCAAGAGTATGGGTGGTAAGACTTGTGTGGGAGCTCTTCTTATGATCTTGGTTGTGGTTGCACCTCAGATGTGGTCCTGACAGTCACACGACCCCTTCTGGCCGCGGTTCTGTGAGTCCTGTGAGCCACCACCATCACTGCTGCTTCCAACTTACAACTCAGCAGCCTACAAGCTGCAGTCAAAGGGAAGGGCTTCTTGGTTTCGAGCTTTGTAATAGAACCCAAAATTCCCTGTCTGCCCCAGAGGGCCTATACTTGAAACTGAGGTGAAAGGGTGAAGGAAAGTAATGGGTAGAAGTGAAGCAAATCTTTTTTTAACATTATGGTGATGGGAACATTGAAAGGTGTTGTCAGCATATGAATACTGTGCACAGCTGGTCTGTGAAACTCCTTGCCATACGACATCATTGAAATCCAGAATTTTACAGGGTTCAAAGCAACACAGGCATTTATATCACTAACAAGTCTACTTTGTTTCAGGATAGAAAATACTAAAAAGGGCTGGAAAAGAAAGAAATAGGCACATAAACTTTTAAGACAAATGCTGGGTGAAGAGTTATAAGAATAATTGTTTGTTATGGACAAATTCATTACTACTTTCTGCAAGATTTCCAGTAAGTTTCTCCAATTCAGCTATTGTAGACTACACTTGAAGATTAAAAGATCAACTGTTGGTTTGCTCAGCACGGCAGATGCTATCATACTGATATGTGAAATTTTAGCGTAAAGATCCCCTAGAAACAATTGTTAAAACCCACCCCTATGCTCCAGACAGGAAGACCTTTGTTTTAATTACTGCTCTGAAGCACTTAGTTATCATCATGTGCTTTGCAGACTCTCAACACCATCTGTACCAGATACCTGTGTGTACTCATTCTTACCAACAGCAGGGAAATCCCTCTTTTTTTTTTTTTTTCTTTCTTTTTCTTAGAAACATTACCCAAAGGATATAAAATCAAAATCAGGCTACTTTATGTTTCCTTTTCCATTTTTAAACTCTCTGAGTTTGAGATCAGGTATTATACGTGTAGGCGTACTTACTATCCCTGAAGGTCAACATTCAAATTCTGTCTTTATTCGACTGAAGAGATCAACCCTCAGAACACAGCGGATTCTCTGAGCGCTTTGAGTTGATGTTCTTAAAAAGCAAATTTTGAACAGCTTACCTGACTTCTATTTTTGGCATAGGTTTTACAATTTCTGTCTTTCATTAAACAACTGTAAGAGCACTCTGGTGCTCTTTGGGCTTCAATGATGCTGTCCTTTGAAGCAGAAGATTCTTTTAGTAAGTGAAAAATACTGACTTTGCAAAGCCTGGTAGAAGGTCAAGTCTTTCTGAACATTTTCTTGAAGACACCAGCTTTGCCTTCCCTTGGTTAAGCTACTCAGAAGTGATTGGAAAACTTAAAAATAAGTATGTACTAAAACAGTTGGATTAATAATCCAGGCATGAGTCTACTTGATGCTCTAAAGACCCCCTGGAGCGTGAAAAGCATTGGTACAGACTCTCCCAATGCTCAGTGGTAGAATGGGGGTGGTGTCACCATTTTTTAAGAGAAAAGGTCTGTCTAAGCTGCTGAGTTTGTGGTTTTGCTGTGACTAGGGTAAAGTGGTTTCTACGTTGTTCTGATTGGTGGGGGTCGTTCCCATGAAGCGTGCTGGCAACACAGTTCCCATTTTCAGGGCTTCAACTCTTGCAAACCTGTGTACCAAACATAGATTGCACTGCATCTTCCTTCGCATCGCAGGTCAGGACCCTCTCTACGAAATGTGACAAAAAAAGCAGTGTAGGTCTGATTGCTGCCCAGTGCATCTACATGGAAACAAGCAATGCTTGGATGAGGTATCTGATGTTCATTAACCATCAATAAATGCCTAAAGCTAGACCAAGTAGTCAAAGACCATAGTCAGCCCATGACTGGGGACCTTAGGGTGCTGTCTCTGCCATGGGTCCTTTTGATTTATTAGTGGTGCAGTGGACACTCCTGCCTCTACTCCTTAAGCTACTGCAGTTTATGCTTTCAGCATAAATCATATTTAGCTTTTAGCATAAGCTTGGAGGTTTCTGGAGGTAGTTGGGTGTCCCATGTGCCCTGCCCAAGGATAAACAGGGTATTGTATTTAGCAGATTAAATCAAACCATGCAGAAACACCATTCTGCTGCAGTCACCCCTTACCTGGAAATTATACTACTTACAGCAAGGGAGGGGGTTAGAGAGGAAATATGTAGTTGTCTGGTTTTGTTGCTGCCTATCTGATTCTAGCGAAAAACTCTCTCAACAGAAGAAGCTGCTGGTGACCAGGTGCATGGGAGGAGAAAAGCAGAGCCAGTGCAATGACTCAAACATTTGTCTGCTGTAGGGCAGGGTTAGTGCCAAGAGCTCTGTCTGGCCCTTTTTTTGACAATTGTGCAAAATCATCTCCCGAAAGATGGCAACAGCTGCTGGCACATCTGTTTGCAGGATCCCCACAGCTGTATCTAGTGGAGGTGCTGTAGAAAACACAAGCAGGTAATAGATTTTGCAAAACTAGCTGGTGAGTCCCTGAGGCTGAACTGAACTGTTGTAAATCTCACCCCCAGATGTGGGTCTTCTGTCATAAAAATGCACACTGCCTTACCGTACAGCCACGTAGGAGTTGCCATATGAATTGCCTCCAAAATTTTGATTAAACTTTATCAAAGGATTGGTTTGGTTTGTTTTTTTTTCTCAGTGAAAACAGAACTATTTTTAATCTTCACCCTTCTCTTTCACATCACAGGTAGTGATTAATTACTCAATTGTGAAAGGACTGAAGTACAATCAGGCAACACCTACCTTTCATCAATGGCGCGACGCACGGCAGGTCTATGGCTTGAATTTTGCAAGCAAAGAAGAGGCTACCACGTTCTCCAATGCAATGCTGTTTGCTCTCAATATCATGAACTCACAGGATGGAGGTAAATTAGCAGCCACTATGCTCTTTATTAATCTGTGATATTTGCCAATGCTTATTATCAATCACCTGGTGCTGTTGTGTTGGATAGTAAGCCGTTATAGAACATGTTAGAATAAAAAATATTGGTCTCTGGTAGACAGCCTTTAGATCAATGTTTGCAGTGGTATGAATTGTACATGTTTTCAGGTTTTACTTGCCCCCCTTCTAATTTTTTGTGGTGCCTTAACTCATGATAGGAAATCAATGGTTATTTGGGAATGCTTCAGCAGGCAGGTAGCCCCATGGATTTATGTGGATCTGAGTACACGTTGTGTTACAGGTAAGATGGCAGAATGTAACTTTTAATAAATAGAAGCTAGAGCAACATTAGCAGTATTTTATAAGGCAGACCTAGGTGATGGTATTTCCAGTGTGTTAGGTGTCAGCTACAGCCGTTGGCTCTTGTGGGCTGGCTTCCAGGAGGAGGAATGTGTGGCATCTCTGTTATTTCATAAGGTAAAACACAGAGGCTTGTACTCTGGACGTTGACTGATGTTCTTGAGTACCCTATTGACTGCCATTGAAGCTTGTCATGAGGTTTACTGTTCTGTGAAACTGTCATTGCACTAGTTTGACAAGAACCCTCATTTCTCAGTGGAAACCAGTGTCTGGTCTGTGGTATCTGGATGAAGAATTGCCCTCAGTTACACACCTATGACCTCTCTGCAGCTCCTGATCTGGGGACAGAAAGCGATCCTTATGTCTTTTTTCCTGCAAAGCACACACCACAACTCCATTTTCCATTTGAAAACACAGTGTGTCAAGGTTTACATGACTTGCTGCCATCTAGGTTTCACTCCTGACAACATTCAGTACACAAATACGTCTCACTAAAAAGTGTATTTGTAATATAAAAATTCATATATTTTCATATGCTTATTCTGTTCATTTTATTAAGCTGGCAAATGCAGAAGTCATCAAAAATCAAGAAATGTCTTAAATCCTGAACTATATTTACTTTTACTTTCTTCAGTTTGCACTTTTTTCAGCCCACAGCAGGTGACTTCAGGAAGAAATCTGGCCAATACCCACCAGTCCTAAAGTCATCCAAGTCTGAAGAGTACAGAGCTGTTTGACTGCTTACATGTGCTCAACTCTTTTAAACCACCAGATGAGACTCCAGAATTTAGATATGATCTTGATGTAGCGATTTAATGTCTGCATCAGCCTTTATTCTGAAAGCCCTTAAGTTTGGGTTGTTTTTTTTCCCCCATCTGTCTCTTCCCATTAAAGGGAGTGGGCTTTTTGCAGGATTTTGAGGTTTTTCCGGGGAGGTGTCTTGTGGAAATGTGAGTCTCAAGATGGTAATTTATTGCTCTTAGGCTAAAATGAAAGAAACTACCTTAAAGGGAATTCCTTAGCTACATTAGCTACTCCTAGCAAAGAACAGCAGGTATTTTTGAGTACTTGAAAAGCCTATTAAATGTTTGAGAAGTTTATTAATATACAGCAAATAATAATTTGCATTTTGGGGGGTATTCTTTTATTCATCTGTATTCATCAGGAGTGCATCTGTATGTACAGAGCTGTTCACATGCTAATAAAATCCTCCCCTGAAAGCAGAGAGTTAAACTGGGGTTCCCTCTGGCATATTCACAGCACAGGATACCCCGTCTGTCTGCCGGCTCTGCAGTTGGGGATATGCTTGGGATGTGCCTTCTCTAATGTTTACTTGTTTCCTATATTCCCTGCTGAGCCGTTATTGTGTTTAGGCACTGCTAATCTTCCCATAGTTGGCTACAGATTCTGGCTTCCATGACTGCTGCTACCTTCGTTCTACCGCCCACTGGCATAAGACTAAAATTAGTCCTGGGAGTCTACAGCTGAGAGTCTGAGACTGCATCCTTTCTTCAGCAGACGTGGAGTCGGGGTGCTGTAACATTTGGGAAAATAACTCCTCTGAGTCTCAAAGCAATGGTGTGGGCTTTTGAATAGTGCATTAAGCTCAATTAATTTAAAAAAAAAAGTGATAGCAGTCCATGTTTTGGGGAGTTGGAAATACTTCTAGGCAGTACCGACTTTCAAATGAATGAGTCACTTCAGATGAATACATGGTTGTGAACTTGTGTTGGGAATTACTGTACTGTCCCACTTCTTCATGAGGGAGACTACGATACTCAAGATCCTTCACTGCAGGCGGTGATCTCTCTGTGCTGATTACATGTGGCACTACTGGAAACTAAACCGAGTGCTTCCTTAAATGCCCACGGTTAAATGGGCTGAATCGGATCCTACACCCAGCCTGTGTTAAGCTGGGTTGCATGTTAAGATTGTCCCTGGGGAGGGATTCTTCCCAGGATTCTGACGTCCCAAAGCTCGGGAAAGTCAGGAGAAAACCCATAGTCTAAACTTGCTGCCTAGTGGTATTTCTGCAGTGGATGAACACCTACTCGTACCCATGGGGAGGGCTGGCCATCTTCTGCGTGACCCAATTCTCAGTGCTGTGATGGGAACCTGTCTCGGTGGGGTAAAACATGGCGTGCAATGCAGGAGCTGAACACATGCTCTTGTGCTTTATAAGGATCATGGAATCAGGGAATTGTCAGAGTTGGAAGGGACCTCTAGAGATCATTCAGTCCAGCTCCCCTGCTAAAGCAGGATTGCCCAGAGCACATCCCTCAGGACTGCATCCAGGCGGGTCTTGAAGGTCTCCAGAGAAGAGGACTCCACACCCTCCCTGGGCAGCCTGTTCCAGGGCTCTGGCACCCTCAAATGCTAATGATCATGCCAGGAGTAATCCAAAATGAGATAAAATAAGACTAAAAAGAAAACAGTAATACAAATGCATACAGTCCTTCCTTTAGAGGTTGACAGTTGCCTCACTGAATCACAATTGTTTACCTGTCAGCGTTTTTATAGGCCTAATTACTTTGATTTCCTTATAAGTCTCTTGAATCTGTTCTCCTTTACAATAAAATCTGAAGAGTTGGTCCTGAGCCAGCCTGCAAAAATGAGAGCAAATGATAACATTCAGCTTGCTCATTACCAGTACTTTTGCTTACGTTTCTTTAATAGTGCCTTTTAGTAAGACCATTAGTGTGACAAATGACTTTCCATTAAATTGTTTTTCTTTCGTGGGTGTCCACTTTGTGAAGCCAGACCTTTTACCAGCATGAGTTACCTGATGCAAGGAATATTGCCAGCTTATCTTGTCACCTGCAGCCAGGTTTCACTGGGGACAGAGCATCACCCCTTCTTCCCCAGGGATACTGCAGGAAAAGCATTTTGCACGGGTCTTGCCCATGGGCTGTGTGATGTTTGGTACGCAGACAAGGTTCCTGTTCTTCAGGGCTTACATCCTCTTAGCTTTAACAAATGCAATGACCTGTGGCATCACAGCACAGTTATTGGAGCAGGACGTGAGGTGAGGAAGGCAGTAAGCTAAAATGCGCAACTTCTTCCCTGGCATAATTTTGTAGGAAAGATGGTGCCCATGATGGGAAGGTAAAAGGTAGCTCTTTCTGCAGGGCTTAGCAGAGCCTGTACACTCAGCACTTCTCCCAGTGAGGGGTTATGCTTCCCTGAGAGAGGGAATGAGACTTTTTTCTCTCCTTTCTCGCTCCCCAAATCACTGAGGAATGGCTTAATGACTTGATTTCTTTCCTTCTTTATTTGTTCACTTCAGACTCTGTTCTTGCTTCCCATCTGGTGCCTGACAGCACCTGCATGTTTTTGTGCTTGCAGAAGGAGGCTTTGTGGCTTGGTGTGACCAGCTCTGAGGCCATCCTGAGCTTCCATGGCTTAAAGACTTGTTACCTCTTGGAGAAGAACTGAGAGTCTGATGTATGCAGCCTACTGGTCAATGCTGCCTATGAGATAGCCAACAGAACGTATTTTTGCTTTTCTTTTGCTGTCTTTGCCCTGGGGACCTGGATAGTTATTGTTGACTTATAGTGCAAGAAAATAATATTTCTAAACATAAACACCACATGCTGGAAAGCCTTATGCAGAGGTCTGTGTTGCAGAGTTAGTCACAACTAACAAGGTCAGCTGCCTTCTCTGACTAAGAAGGGAGAAGTTGGAGGAAGTTGGAGGCTTGTAAGAAAGCTATTTTCTTGTTCTGAGAGGCTTAAAGACCACACAATAAAGATGTGTGGGTCACAGAGGGAGGAGAGTTCAGCCCCATACCTTCTGTCACAGAGCTCCACAGACCCAGCTTTAATTCTCCAGGGAGGACATTCTGGCAGACAGAAGGATTGCTCCTCACTCTTCTTCTTTTAGCAGATCTGCTGGTGTTTCTTTTGCACCACTGTGGATTATTTGAAATGTATTTCTCCAGCCCCCTTTCTTGTAAGTTGGATTTGATGAAGTTCTTCAGAGTTTGAGATCTTTTTCCATTCCTTCAGTCATTCTGCAATTATTCTCATCCGGAAGTGACTGCATTTCTGTCTTGCTGGGAGGCAGTTCCTTGAAAAGCACTTTGAACCTTCTAGAATAAAGGCAGAAATAGAAGAGTAAAGCATTGATTCATCAAACAGCAGATAAACTGGCAGTATGTAGCATACATTCTGTCTCTTAGTTAGATGCCCTAAGTATGTGCAAGGTTTCTGTCAGTACGGGATGTATGTGAGGATCATGGTGCACTAGATTTTGGATGAAAGTCTACGGGATTTTATTTTTTTTTCAATGGAATTTTGTGATGTTATATTCACTTTATTTTTTCAGTAGAATTTTTCCAACTAGTCCCGCGTCTCTCAGTGTTTCAGTGGCACTGAAGTGTAACTGCTAGGGAAGTCCCTCAGCTGCATTCATTTTCTACAATGCAGTGACTGTTTTATTTGATAATTTTGCCCTAAGACTTACCAGCGCCGCAGAGGACACAGTGTGGGAAGACAAAAGACTGCATCTTCATTACAGTACTGCATAATACATAGAATAACTCATCAATAATGGAGTGGACCCACCACGGGACACAATGCCCACTTGCAGCCAGCTGGTTCCCAAACCATGCTGGTGTAAGGAGATCTGTGCCCTGTGCAAGGCACTTCACACACCATGCTGTGGACTCATTTCCCACACCATCAGGTGTGTCGGTGCAGATTATAAACCATGAAGATGGTATATTCTGTGCTTTTAAGTGTGCTAGTAACATCTAAAGACTCGTGTAACTTCATATTGTAGGGGCATTGCAGGGCCCTAAGCGTACCATTCTGCTGCAGGTCTTTTGACCACATCATCCCAGAAGTTGTTCCTATTTATAGTGTAGGCATAGAGGACAATCACAAACTTTTAAATTTACTAGCATAGATATGATCCGTGTGGTCAGTCACCTAGTGCTAGCCAAAACAGCAACCCACAGGTTAATGGGGTGCATGTTAAAAATGCAAAAAAAACTTACTTTCTTTAAGAAAACAAGCTTTCCCAGGGGAGTAAATCTTTCCTGAGTGACATCTTCCAAAAACACTAGAGAAAGGTCTAGAGAAATAGGTTTCACAATGTTTCCATCTTCGTGCCTACTCTGATTTCAATATAAACTTAAGTCCCCCAGAAATGCTCTGCAGAAAGAGCAGTTTCTGATCTAGCTTGCTGTGCTTTATAAGTCAATGAAGGAGGAGGGAAAATGCAAGTCAGATAGTGAGCTTTTTCCTTTCATCTGCTGCATTGCTTTATCACTGGAGCTGTTCCAGAAAACTCACCTGACTTAGAAATAATCTTTTGATACATTGTTTAATACAGGAAAAAATTCCTTCCTTTGCAAACTGGACAGAGATGAGCTGTTACCGAGAAAACTAGATGTGTGTTTATTTTCTTGAGCAACCAGTGAAGGATAGTCCCCATCCAATGCCTGTCTCTGCTTGACCCTTCGAGGGGAGGTGTCCCTTGCGACCCCAGCTGAAAAACATCAGCTCAGGCTGCAGTAGCACTCACTGTGTCTTGCTCACAAGACTCTTCCTTCTTGCTGTACCGATGGAGATAACAGTCTTCATACAAGCCCACTTGCCCATATTTCCAAACCAACCAACACTTCTCCTCCTGGAATTGCGGGCACTTGCCTTGCAAGCTTCCCCTGCCTGCAAAACTGCTCAGGTGTCCTCTTCTCAGGTTAACTTGTGTTTCCTGAGATAGGTATGTGACATCTCTAAGAATCTGGCTGCACTTCGTAAGTTGACTTTGCATTGAGAGTAACACATTTAAAACCAGAACTGGAAGAAGTTGACCCAGCCAGAAGCAGCAATGAGTAAAACTGGTTAATCTTTGTGTTAGCTTGGCTCCAACTGACTGGAGCACCGGAGGTGAATTGCTTCACTTGTGAATAGATAAACTGGGATTAGAGACTCCTTTCAGTGTTAGAACTGTAAATATCATGACTATTATTCGTCTGTCAGGAAGTATCAAGCCGTTCTTTAATTATTCTGCTCTATACAAGTAGGCATCTTGGGTTTTTTTCAATTCATTTTTTCAATCTCCCAGATGGTGGGGATCCCTGGCAGAAAGTTTTCCAGGGCAGTGAAGTGCTCTCCCAGTGTTATGCAAATAGAAACCCATGGCATGTTGCTTGTAGGCGTCTTAGCCACTTTTCTGCAGGACTCCATTCTAACCCTGCTTGGAGCAGCAGCAGCGCCGGAGCTGCTGTCGCACGTCTGGAACTACAAAAGGTGCCTCTGTTCTTTGAAGAGCATGACAAATCTAACGGCTCTCGAGTCTCTCGCTGATGTTTTTTTGCCGTGCTGAATTCTTCCGCAGTAAATGAAAACCACTTCAGGAAGAAAACTGTGCGGAGAAAATTGTCAAGAGATTTAAGAGAGACTCGCGCATGTCGAGAGTGAAGACTTCTGCTAGTGAGATTCCCTAGCACCGTTGCCCTCAAACCCTCGTTTTTCTGAAACTGGTGCAAACTGGCGAAGTTCCCAGAGCTCAGTGGTAGGAGATGCAATGTGGCTTTTTCACTAGACTGCAGTAAGTGGCAGAAGAATATATTAGCTTAGGAAAAAATTAATTATCAGTATTTTAGAAGATCAGTAATTTATGGAGTGCACAGCTCTTCAAAAATCTGAGGCATATGAAGAGCAAATTGCTTTTTGTGATGAGAACAGTATTTTTCTCTTTGCCTTTTCCATTGCCTTACTTTGGCGTTTTGAGTCTCAGTGCGTTTCATTTTACTCAACAGTAATAGTTTATGGGACATTTATTTATTGATTGGGTATCTGATTTCTTTCGGTGAAAGAGAAATTGTTCCTTGGAAGAGATTTGATTTTTTTACCAAACCTTCTTTTAGTTTTGTGTTTATCTTCTGTCATTCTTAAACTGCTTTGATATTTGGTGTCCTGGGGTGGCCTCTGAAATAACATGACTTCATTCATGTCAGAACAAGAATTGTTTTCTTAAAGCAGTTTGTCTTCCTTTTCAGACCTGTGTGAGTTAAGAGGTGCTGTAATTCCACGCAGAACAATGTTCTGTTTACTCCTTTACATACATTGACATCTCACCCCACTCTTTGGATTGATTCACACTATTTTTAAAGCCAAATATTGGTATGGTTCATAATATATAATGTCACAGAAAAAGTTGAAAAGAACATTCTGTGAAATTTTTCTCACTAGAAGAAAAGAGGAGAAAGAATGCTGTAAATAAATTATTTTAAATACTGTAGGGGATGCTATCATTCTTAAAAGGAAAAAATGACCAGGCAGTGTGCTATGATGGTAGCTGGTAGCTACATAGATCCAGATTTGCGAAGAGTACTAAGTACTGATAGGAACTCCTAGCCTCCTAACTCCTAACCTGAATCAGCCAAAAATCAGATTGATTTTTACGATGCTAATTGTTGGATACTAGCTAATTTATGTCAGTGATTAACTTCACATGACATACACAAATGTATAAGGGTTAAGATAGGTTTTGGTTATTGCTGAGCTGGCAAGAAACTTGGTTCTTCTTTTTTTATTTTTTTAAATTATTTTTTTATTTAGTAGACTTTCTGTGTTCCCAGCTAAGAGCCAGACCTTACGATGGTTTGTCTCTACAATAATTGATAACCTCCTCTAGCTATGATCCCACTCCAAACAAATAATAACTCTGTGACCACAATCCTTCTGTTACCAGGAGCAGAGGTGTTGGCATCTGTAGTGCAGGGGTTTGTACCCAAGCTGGGCTGTCTGTGTGATCAGGAACACTAACAGATGCTCCTGGGGCAGTCGGTTACATATTTTAGGTGTCTTTACGAGACACCTCTATGCACAATTCAGCCTATTTTTCCTCTCTCTTTCGTCACTGACTGTAAAGGATTGCTGCGAAGAACACTGCTCTGCTTCACGACAATTTTGCTGTGATCCTCTTCCAAACATTGTAATTAATAGATTAATTATTTCTAATTATGCTACAGTTAATTACTAAACACAAGAATTAATAAACCTCTAGTTTAATAATAATAATAAATTAGGGACCTGGATGCTAATGTGCATAAGCTGTTTTTTCAGTGTTGCTCCACAGATTTGCCTGGGTCAGTTGGGGAGAACTCCCAGGAATACACGTGTGTTGCATGTGTCCGTGTGTGTGTGCTTTCGTGAGCAATGCCCATCAGATTATCACTTCTCCGACTGCCTGAGCTCTGCAAACAGATGGTCTTTGTACATGCAAATGTTTTGGATTTTATACCAGAAGTGAACTCGGGAAGAAATTCACACTTACATAGACAGAAGTCAGGAATAAGATGCTGGGCTGCATGGATTTTTCACATGTGATCAAGATAAAATTGATAGTGGTTTGAATTTTGTTTTTAAACTCTGCTTCCATTAGGTGCTATAGTTCACCGAGGGAACAACACTTACTAGAAACTTATTCCTGGTCAAAACAGACAGTGTTTTAGGACCAGGGAACTCAGTGGGGACAATCAGTGGGCCAGGTGAGGAGGTTGGGCACAGCTCTGCAGCCCTCTCCAGGGCAGACTCAGCTGAGGGGAAAGTCTCCTGCTTAACTCCAGCCGCTGAGTGAATCGCCATATGCTGCCGCCAGCAAAGCATGTAGAGCAGCTTCGGCTGCTGGCTGGTAATCCCCCGGGGAGCTCACACAAAGTCTATTAATTGCCTTCTTAGATGACTCCACACAGTCATCCAGCATCTTATTTTTCACCAAGTCAGGGACCCAAAAGCTCTAGGTTTTGTGGCATTCTGCAAGGAGAATCTCAGACCCTTGTGGCAACGAGTGTTATAATTTCTCCAGTTGATCCTTATGAAGCAATGCAGCTGAAAATGGGATTCATTTAATTTAACTTCAGCCACGTAAGTGCTAGGCATCTGGGGTACGATAGTTGTGTAGCTTTCTTTCCTCTCCAGGGAGAGAGGAAAGCTCACCTGGAGGTGGTAGGTGTGGATGTGGTCCTGTGCGGCTGGACGAGCTGCACAGTTCCTGTGACAGGGAGCAAAACACAACCCTGATCGAATGGGACCATCTCGGGTCGTCCTACAGTTCAGGAAGGAGGTGACCTGCAAAGAGGTGATTTTAGTTCATGAAGTGCCTCACTTTTGTACCTGTACATGCTCAGCTGCACAGCTGAGGAGAAGGCAGCGTGGTTCAGGTCTTGAAAGTGCACTTAAAAAATCTCCTCCAAATCTACTGATAAAAAAAAAATTACCCTGCAAAGCAATCACCATGAATCTGATTTGCATGGATTGCTTTATCTGTTGGTCTTGATTAGTATTCCGGAGTGCTCTGTAGAAAACATTGCATTTAATTCCGTTTCCTCCACTGCTGGTTTCCAGGGACTCCCTCTGGTGGTTAGTGCAACGCCTGAAAAACTCTGTGTGCATCTTCCTCTGTGCAACTCAGCATGTTATTAGATATTACAAGCATGGCAGCAAAAGGGAGAAATAAAGACCTACTTCATTCTCTAAATGGCAAAAAGAAAGAAAGTAACAGTAGATACTTAATATACTGGTTTTGCTCTATTTTGATGTAAGCCTATCTTCTATGCTAACAGAGAGAGTCAAGCGTTTAAATGAGCCTCGTTTTCCAATATTGACCAAATCTTATAGGAGGGACCTATCTTGTGCTCTTCTTAATCTCCCCAAAAATCTCACTGAGGTGACAGTTTGGTGCCCAAGAAATTCAGGACTGATTGGAGGAATCCACATGTTCCATGGGGGATGATGGCCATCTACCAGCACAGTCTTAGCTGGCACAAGTACATGCTCAACACCTGCAGTTTTACCCTGGCTTAGACATGTGAAGAAATGTTCTTCCTCTGTGTGTCTGAAGAACAGCACTTTGTTTCTTCACTCCTCTCTGAAGCAGTGAACATCCAAAGCAGTTTTGTGCAGGTGTTTGTGTGGTTTAACCAAACGCTTCTGAATCCTCTGGGGAGGCTCCAGAGGTCTGCCAGTCTAGAAGATGTTGGCTAGAAACTAGTCCTGATGCCTGGGCCAGAGAGCTGGTATGTTGTGTTTGGTAGGACTGATTCTCTCCTGAGGGAGGCCTTCATTTGGTTTGCTAAGTCTATGGTCGCTGCAAGCTCAGCCTCTTGCCTTGGCACTCAATGCTTTTCTCTCCAGGGAGTGCGAAGGATGGGAATGGGTGAGGTGGGAAGGAGTCAGCTACACAGGTGTTAGAGAGTGTTGTTGATATTTTAAACAGTGCCTGGATCCTCACAGCTAGCTATGGCAAGCTGATGTTTCCAAATTCTTCCTTCTTGGCCACTGCAGGCAAAAATCTTGCTCCAGCTTTGCTCAGCCACTTGTCTTCAGTGGTTATAGACTTCAGATGGCAAATTCAGACTCTCAGTAGAGAGCTAAAGCTTACAAGAGGTAGAACCTGGTAGTAGACTTTCCAGGATACCGATGCCCAGGTTTATCAGGCTCAAACACACACACAGCTGGCTGTGTGGCTTCTCTTGGTGCTGTCAGTGTAGCTGTTACAGCACAAAAGTCAACGTACGGTTGCAGAAGGTGATACATGTAATTTGGTGTTATTTGTAGATATTTCTGACGATACTCCTTGGCTGTTTGCTAGGAGAAAGAAAATTATTCAGTGTTGACTTGAGGAGTATCTTGGCTTTCTTCACACCTTTAAAAATATAGACGTGGTCACACATCATTGAGGTTATCAACTTTTTTGACTGCTTGAACTCACTAAAATGTAAATTTTTCATTCATGTGAAGTAATGGTGTATTTCCTGCAAAGTGAGGAGCAGAACTGCAGGTACCTGCTGCTTTGTGGGCAAGGAGCAGGAGGACATTCAGAAGGTTAGATATTATCAGAAATCCATTTGAATGTGGATTGTCCTGAAATCTTGAGCACGTTCAGTTCTGGTGATTTGGTTCAACTGTGATTTTGAGACGTTTTAAAATATGAAATCGAGTTTATACTCATGTTTCAGAACCACGCTTTGGGTCTGTTTCTAGTTAGGATTAGATTATTTTTCCTTTTCTCTGTCACTTGCAGTCATTCAGAAGGAAGTATATTTATTTATTCATTAATTAAATTGGCTTCTGTAGCAATGACTGCCGTAACAGTGAAGGTGGTTTAGTTTACAGGATATTTGGGTTGGGATTTTGGCAGCCAGTTCTGGCATCTACAATAAAAATTACTCTGCATATTTGGATCCAGGTGCTAAGGTTCCCATGCACTGTTTTCAAATACATACATTTCAATTTCACTTCTCAAGATACTTTGCCAGAAAATCAGAAAATGCAAAAGAAACCACTTTGAATCGGCAAACCAGCAAGGCTAACTGAACTTGAACAAAAAGAAACCAGCCTTTTGGTGTCCTCCAGAGACTCCCAAATCACTGCATGCTGCTGATGACCAGCAAGAGTGGCACATCTAATGCAAAGGCTGGCAAAGAACTAGCATGCAAAATGCCACTGGAGGGGCACCCTTGAGCGGGGCTGGAGGGCTGGGTAGATGCCAGGAGCCAGAGGGCAGCCTGCGAGCTGGTCCCTGCAGCACTCTGGAGATGTGTGGGACAGGCTTCTGGATCTACAGTGGAGGTAGGAGACACTGGGAGAAAGCCTGGTCTCCGTCGAGTCAGCAGACAACCTCCTGGCTCTTTGAGAAAAATGAGGAATTTACCCCTAGTTTGCGAAAGGAAGAAGCATTTGAAAAGTGTAGCAAAGGTGAAGATCCAAAGAGAATCTGGCTGTGTGCTTTCTGCTGATTATTTCATTCCTCATCTCTCTGACCTTTCTGGTCACTCTAAATTTAATATTTAGACTTCAGGACTAAAGCTTGAGCAATAAACATAGATATATAGCTCTTTAGGCGAGCTGGCATTTGATTCCTTTTTTTTTTTCTTTTTGCTATCTGCTGTAGCATTCCTGTAAGCCCAGACTGCATTTTTTTGACTGTTATTGCAATGATTTTCTTGCTGATGAGATTGCCCCTGGGTGGCTTTTCATTATCTCATCAGCCTGAGAGCACACACACACACCTTCTTTTTGCTTGTCGGAGTTTACTGGCATGTCCAGAGATTGCCCAACTAGGGTCATGCTCTATAAATTTCTTGTCTTAGAGCACATTATTTTGCAGTTAGCTCTTTCAACACTGCCATATTTTTAAACAACATTTTTCCCTGATGCTGCAAACAGTGCAGAAAGTTGTGGGCAGGTGACCACTGAATTGAGCTGTTAGGGTTGGAGGAAGGGGATTTGGTCAGCAAGCCTTAATACACAAGGGAACTATTTTTTACAGTGATACATTGAGAAACCATTCCCAAAAAAAGCCCTCAACAGCACAGAGATGTGTCCTTGATCGTGCTGTGAAGGTCAGCACCGGCATGTTGGGCACATCAGTGGGGACTGAGACTGCGCCGCTCCGGAGTCTGTTTCATAGGCAGGTTTTCTCATGCATTTCCCTGCCATGGCTTCTATTTGTTCCTAGTTTCCCATCAGCTTCTGAAGCTCAATTATAGATACAGCAACAAGCAAAACCAGAGTGTTTGTTTTGGAGCACTCTTGAGGCTCATCAAGCCTGGGGAACTCTCTGAGAGTTGTGCTTGAGATACTTAAGTCACCTTTTCATCAGGGCTGGAGAAAAGTGTCTTCAAGGGTTTTTTAACAGCAGTCGAATCTTTTTCCCAGAAACACATTACATCTGGTTGTACTTCTTATTCTACTAAGATCAAAATGGAACTTTTGACCTTCCTGAGAAGACAAAGTATGTATTTTTCACTGTAAAATTACCTTTAGTTTCACTTTTTTTTTACAAATGCACATCATGTAAAACACCATATTTGGTTATCTTGAAGCCAATAACAAAATCCCACCTTTCCAATTCAAAATAAACAGAAATTCAAGCTAAACATTTTTTGTGATTCCATTTTAAAGCTCAAATTCAAGGTAATTTTTTTAAAAAAACCCACAACACTTAAAAGAACTGTTTTGCTTGAAAAGCTGAAATGAAATATTGTAAATTTTTTTTTTAGCAGAAAGGGAGTATCTTTTATTCAGAATAAATCCTCTGTGCAAATTCACAAATGGCTTTTAAATTAGGTTTTTAAATTAAACCCCAGAATTCTACCTTCAAATTCTCTTTGCACTGCTTCACTAGAACAGTAGTGCAGTAATGAATCCTGGTCAGCAGTATCTTGAATTACTGGATTTCACATTATTTTTGTTATGTGTTATTTTTAGTGTTAAGATTTGCTTATGGCTAACGTGAGAACAGTAGCTATTTAAACAAAACTGCAAAACATATTGTCAGCTTTCACACTACATAAATTAAACCAATATTTTCTCTTATTACTTGAGAAACAGATATTGTAGGGTGTTTGAGATTTTTTATCACATAAAATGATTCTGAAAGTGTCCAATTTTTTTATTGGTGGCTTTGAGGAAAAACATGCAATATTTGTTAATATAAAATTTAGGAAATGTATGAGTGAAATGAGGAGGAATGTGGATGTAAAGAGTAGAAAGCTGTGTAAGCCAGTGGTCCTTGTCCGTGCTTCCTGGCCATTCCCACGCGTGGCTGCCCAGGGCTGTCCCTGCTTCTGGCCTCCCTATTTCTGGGTGCAGCATGGAGGCAAACACATCATTTTTCAGTATTATTTTTGGGGCTGCTTGCGCTGTTTTCCCCTGTGTTCCTTAGAAGAAGTTGAGCTAACCAGCTGATTTATGGGTTTCATTTTCTTTGTTTTGTAGCACTGCAAAGAGGATGATTATGCCTCTGCTCTCTGTTCATATGTGCTTTAAAATTTGGTGGGTTTGTTTTTTTCCAGTTTAACCTTTGTTAGAGATTTCGAAATGTTTTTTTCCTGGGCTTTCCTCACCACATTTCAGCCTTCTCACAGACCTCAGTGCATCCAGAAGTCACAGTTAAATATTAGTTTCCATAGTTTGTTGTTTTCTTTTTTTAAACTGGAGTGTGTTTTTCCCCTCTTACAAGTTCCTATTGATATGAGAGTGCTTGAGGATGAACTGTAGTCACTGGGGCTCCTGCTGTCATGACCGAAGTTGTTCAGGGTTTGTCCTCTGTGGTGGGTTTGTCAACAGAAGTGGTTGGCCCAAGTAAATGTAAATCAATCTTTTTATTCCCTGCCAGTGATAGAATGTTCTTCCAGTAGTTTTACTTAAGTGTTCTATTCATGTTATCAATTACTTTTTTTTTTAAAACAGAGCATATCTAAAATTTGACCTGTTGATAGGATGAAGCACTGAGCCTGCACTGGGTTCTTGATGCACAGCTTAAAAGAAAAAAAAAAAAAGAAACTTGGATGTTTTGCGGTGGTATTTTTTCACAGCATATACAGTTCCTCGAAAAGCAGATGCTTTGGGAACCACTAGGAACCAGGTGGTGCATTTTTATTGGGCTCAGTGTCTGTGGCTCATAGTACATGAGAAAAGAAGCAAATACAGAAATGAATTTAGGCAATCTCCAAAGGTCCCTTCCAACCCCTACCATTCCATAGTTCTGTGACATCCCCCAAAATCTCAGTCATAATCTAATAGCCAGGAGTCCTTGGCATGAAACTGTCTCTAAAAGAGGGCTAACAGCTGCACCTTGTGGACCTGAAACGCCTTGCAGAGATTAAGGAAAGAAGCCCTTCGTAATGGGACTGGCTTTCATTAAAGTCTTTAATTAACTGACTTTCAGAAGTTATTGGTGGGGCTTTGTCTGGTCAGAATAGATATTTATTTGGGGGTAGTAAAGTTTACAATGATGACTTGTAGAGAGAGTATTTTTTAAAGATTTATATTCATTTGAATGTGTAAATTAAATGCAGATAACAGTTATGAAACTTATGTGGGTTTTTTGATGGATTTCTATGTTGAATTGCAGTGAAATCTTGTATTATCAGATTAAAGTATCCACTCCCATGCATTATTATCCTTTTGTATTTGGAACGGATATAAAAAACAGATACCACATTGTATATGCGAATAATGCACCATATTCACATGGATTTGTATTTCAAAGAAATTAAAGGTCATTCTCACTGAAAAGGGAATAAAGTTTACCATTGGTAAAACAAAGCAGGGATGCGTATCCTTAGTGTTACTGGTTCCCTGGGGAAATGGTGCATCCTCTCTATGACTCAGGCAGCAATTGGTGTGAATCCAGATTCCCATGACGTACCCCACCACCCATTACGCCATGCGGACAGCATGACAGTGCCTTGGCTCAACCATCTCTCTCCCAGTGGTGGCTTATGAGACTTGATAAGGGACAAGGAGCCACCAGAGCCATCAGCCCAACTCTGAGAAGAGTTGATCTGAGGTGGTGAGAGCCAGCTGGAATGTCACCTCAGCACCTCTCAAATCTGCAGTAGCCGGGTCAACCTGGACTGTTGGAGCAACTTCTTGCCCCTGTTGGCCTACCTAGTGCAAGGTCATCACCCAGGCCAGGAGTGTGCAAAACATTGGTCAATTTGTTCCTGAAAATCTGCAGTACAACAACCCAATATACCAACGTGGTCCAGTTTTAGTCGTAGAATCATAGAATGGTTTGGGATGGTAGGGACCTTTGAAGGTCATCTTGTCCAGCCCCCCTGCCCTGGGCAGCCCAGGGAAGTGGTTGAGTCACCATCCCTGGAGGTGTTTAAAAGGTCTGTAGATAGGGTGCTAAGGGACATGGTTTAGTGGAGCACTTGGCAGCATTAAAGCAGCCCTTAAGGGCCTTTTCCAACCAACATGATTCTATGATCTTCCACTAGCTCAGGTAGCTTGAAGCCCCATCTAACCTTCCCTTGAACACTTCCAATGATGGGGCATCCACAACTACTATGGACAACCAGTACCAGTACTAAGGCCACCGAGCTGTAAAGTATCACATGCAAGTGCTGCTTTGGAGGCATCAGACCTCTCCTCCAGGCACAGGATGGAGCCATCTCCTCCCCATCCTACTTCATCTGCCAGAGCCCGCTTCCTCAACCCCAGGGCCTGGCTCTTGCTCCCAGCAACCCTCCGTCCCCATCCCACCCCCAGTGCCTGCAGCAGGGATCAGGAGAATCCCCTACTATTCCACACCTTCCTGTGCCTCTCTGCCCGATGTCCCCCATCGCAGGCCAGCCCCATCTCCTGCAGGGGCGTTTCCTGAGGAAGTGTTTTGAGGAGACCCCTGTCTTGTGCAATACTTCTGTAAGGAAAGAAAATCTCTGTGAAGGAAGTGGATTTTCAGCTGGTGGACTTCACATCGAGAAGAATGATCAAAATGTGAAAATAATGCTCAGCCAGAGGGTAACGGGGTGTGCTGATGGTATAAAATAGGTTTCATGATATTTTGAGAGCCGGTTAACTCTCACCAGTAAAATGTGCTAGTTAGAAAGGGAAATGAAATAAATGCTTCTGCATCCCCAAATGGGAGTGACTGTAGGGTTTGTGGACATGTTCAGGGCTTTTTTGTTTTGTTCTAACTGCTGATAGTAAGAGGCTGTTGTAAACCTGCTACTTCACAAGATCTAGATTTAAATTGTCGATGTATCACTTTTTCATAATATTGCAAGTCTGTTCCCCAAAACTTCCTTGAGGTGTGATTCATGGCAGCTTTGCCAATTTTTCATCTCAGCTAAGATGATTGATTAAAAATAGAACTGTCTTAAAGCTATCCCATGGCTCAATTCTTCTGCTGAATTGGTCTTGCCTGGTCTCGTCTCCTTGCTATATTTATTATCCAGGGAGGAGGTGTGCTGCCACTACAAGTGTTTGCAAGAGGAGTGTAGCAGGGGAGACTTCGCCAGAAACTGAGGAAAATTAAAGCTGAGCTGGTAAGCCCAGACATAGAGAGCAGAAACCCATTATAATTATTATCTTCCAGTGTAGCACAGCACGAATCTGGAATTATATTTTTAAAAAACAAGAAGATTTTACAGAATTGTTCATGCCAAGATTGCAAAAGATGATCTATTTTTAAAATCTCTTTTGAAAGGCAACCTTCAAAAGCAAAGAACTTTTGCCAAAAACTGTTCAGCAGGTGTCTTTGTATTGATGTATTGGAATATGGTGAAAATTGCAAAGTAATTATTAAATACAAAGTAGTCCTTGTCTCTAATACTATGTTTTAAAAATAGATCATGTTATTACAGAAGACTTGAATGTTTAGTGCCCCTGATGTCTCTGGGTTTAAAAGGGTTCTATTACCATTGTTTAATACTACATGTTACAATTTCCTCTCTCTTTGTGATGTGAACATTTTATTACTTTGGTCTAAATAGTAGACAGTAAATACATCCCCAGCTGGTGTCTGTCACTAGGGTGTGAAAACCAGCAGCCCAGCCTGCTGTTCAGAGGCATCTTCATGCTTGGACCTCAGAACTGCTTTCTAAAATAGGTTAAGAGTGAATAAGCTCTTCACATCTCACCAGCTAAGTAAGTACTCCTGCAGAGGACATCTGACCCAAATGATAGGTTCACAAGAGCTTCTGTTTTCTGGTTGTGGTGTGGTACTGCTGTGGAGCGCAGCGCTGCCATGAGGTGGGCACTTTCTTGACTTCCGAGAGGTACCACCCGTTGCAAAGTGGTGTTTCACATTGAAAACTGGGAAGTGCAATCCATTGTGTTGGTATTTCAAGTTTTACTTGGCAAATGTTGGGTTGTGGACATGTTGGGTTCACGCTGCTGTGGCAGGCGGGTGGGTGACATGAGCTGTGAGTGAGGGGTACAGCTGTTTCCTGGTGCAGGCTCTTTGTGATCTGCCTGACCCCGGGTGTTTGTGGTACAGGGGGGCTTATGTTCATTTTTCCTATTACCTGAAGTTTTGTGATGGATTTGAGATGATGTCCCCCTCCTTCCCTGGAAAGTTGCTCATCCCGTAGGGTGTCCCTGGTCGCACTGGGGTTCACTGGATCCATAGTTAAGTGGTGGCTTTTCCCAATATCTCGTGTGGACACTGTGTGGTTGCAGAAGTCAGTCCACAGGGTTGGTCAATGTCTCTGTTCATGTTGCCACTTGGGAAGAATTTTGTTTTTTTAAAACAAAAATGACCAGCCGGGTCATTTGGAAGGAGTGAGTTGGGCTGCTATCAGCCCTCATACTCATTGGAAGTAAAGCCATCACGTGGATAAAGGAGCTTAGAAGGCACTCAGTGGTACCCCTGCCCTGCCTTGGATGGCTGGTCTGGGTTTTTCAGTATCACTTCTTCAAACTAAGAAATAGCTGAGCATAACCCTCCACTGTTTATATCTTTAAAGAAGTGTTATTTAAAAATAGTAATGCTTACTATCAATTAAACGGCTGAAGCAGGTGTCGGGGTTTTTTCCTGGAAGGATGGTAAGGTGGGATCAAATATTTGCATTTCCAGAAGTAGTTAACTAGTATTTATTCTGAGTTGTTACACTATAGCCAGAAAATAACTTGGGTTTTGTTTTGTTTTGTTTAGTTTTGTTTTCATATGTCAGCCTCAGTTGCTGTATAGCATAAATCTGATTTTCTTACATGGCATTTGTACAACACGCTGCCTTCCCGCAGTCACTTCTGATTTAGATATTTGGTGGAAACCAAAAACTGTTGAGACTAACAGGTGTGTAAAATGCTATCTATCCTGGTTGAAGAGTGAGTAAAACATAAAATGATCATTGTACGCCTGGATTTTTCTGAATGGCCTGTTTTAGCGCTGCTCGCCTGAGAAGTGTTAGTTGCTAACTCAGCTGACCTCTCTGGTCACCTCCACATCCCTCTCACAGCTGAGCTTTGAGAAGATGTTCACAGATCCATTATAAAATGAACTGGAGCATAACAGATGGCAGATATGTAATTGCACCTATATTTTGTTTTGCTTTACATCTGTAAAGTGTGGAATTGTTGCCTTTTTTTGAAGAAGATTGTAACACAAGGGATGGCGTATTTCAGCAACGAGAATTGCATGATGGTTTCCAAACAAAAACCTTTTCAAAGAAGAAAGGATGGGCTTTGGTTTCCAGACTTTTGGTTAAACCGACCTAAAGGCATTAGGTGTTCAAAAATGAAAAATTTAGATAGATTTAATATTGTGCTAAGATTTACTTGAGTTAAAATTCCCCATTTGGGGGGAAAAGACTTTAATTTTGTTTTCTAAGTCATATTGAAAGATCCCTTGTGAACTTAAAGGAGACCAAGGAATTAAAAAAAAAAAAAAGAAAAAGAAATTCCTGTCTTTCATTTGCTCCGTTTTTAGGACAGTAAGAGATGGCAGGTGGAGGAGGTCTGTCAAAACGCGTTGTGCATTGGCACAGAAGCAACACAAAGTCTTTGAGCCATCCATATTCTGAAATTTAATTACTTTCAACTGTTACAGTGGAAAAGCAGTGTAACAATGCTTCCAGGTTTGCTGTTAAAATATGTCACCAGCCCAGGTTCGGGGTTGGGGCTGAGCGTGTGCTTACCAGTAACTACATTAGTTGTCCTGTGTGACAGAGCAGAGAGATTCGTGTTCAAGCGTGTGCTCGCCTGCTTCTTGTGGTAGCATCCAAGTGGTGGTGTAGGATGATGGCACAGAAGTTCAAAGTGTTGGCATCGGGAGAGGTTTGAGAGGACTCGCTGTGCTGCCAACTTCTTTCCCAAGTTTCCTAAACCCCCAGGGCAGAAAGGAGATGGGCCAGGAGACCTCATCTCCAGCAACTATGGCCATGAGCTGTGGTTCAGGGCACAGCTGGGTTATCACGGGTGAGAAGTAATTTATCAAAAAGTGTGGTTTTTAGAGTGAAATTCTATCCTCAGCAGTTGTGCAGCTTTATCTCTGGCAGAGAGGCACCTTTATCATCAGGGGAACTTTAGGTTCTGCATTTCCTTTGTCATTCATTATTTTTTGTCATTCCCATATTCGGCCAAATTTGTCTTTGCTCTCCAAGACCACACACCGCAGTGTGACAGCTGTGTGCGGTGCATTTATCCATCAGGAAGGCAGACCTCAAGGAAGGGTGCCCCTGAGAGTCCCATTTCGAGACCCTTCTCCCTGAGCGCAGCCGCAGTTCCCATCTGCAGTGCCCAGGCAGTCTCTCGGGTGCAATCCCCCACCCCTCCTGTTGTCTCTCTCCATTAACAGCCCCGGCAGCTGTAAGCCCTGACCCATCCACGGTTTTGCTCCTTACTTTCCCTCTGGGCATAGACCTGAGAATAACATCTTTTTGTTGTTGGTTTTTTTGCCTTTTCATCCTTTCAGAGTGTGTCCAGACATATTGACTCTTCCTTCTGATGCCATCCCTGGGTCAGAGTCTTTCGCACGCATCCTCTCTGAAGATATTGCAGGGCTGCTTGGGGTGTTCATGGCTGAGATGCCTGGACTCCACCACTGCCAACTGCACATCCAGACAGGCTCCCAGGCAACCCAGATCAGTGGAGCATCACCTGCCAGTTGCAGTGGTGGATGTCTGCTCCCTTGGCTGTCGCCATTCTTGGCCCCAGAGCCTGCATCCCCTCCGTGAGCTGGCAGGGGCTTCACTGGTCCTCAGGGCATCTTCAAATGGGCAGCAATGTTGCTCACAATCAACTGGCGAGGACACACAGGAGGAGAGGCGCAGGACAGGCAGGTCTCTCTGCCATTTCAGCCTCACAGCTGCTCCCCAGCTTCCCTTACCCTGTCCCCCGCTTCCCTAATTTCATAAATTGGAAAGGAGCATAACACACGGTGGTGTGTTACCATCACTATTTTAGACACAAATCCAAAACATGGCACCCTGAGGGCTGCTATGAAGAAAATTAACTCCATCCCAGCCAGAATCAGTAGTGTACCTGAGTGTTTCTGCAGGGATACTGGCAGCTGGTCACATCTGGGCCCAGGACAAGGCAGTCATTGGGCAAGGCTGGGTACACCAGGCATCCAAGCAGGCACAAAACTGATTTTGCAATGCCAGGTCGCAGGTGCACTGAGCAGCGCTGGGTGCTGGAGATAGCAGTGCAGTACCAAGGTTTACAGGAGCTGCTGTATATTAACGATGGAATAGGATGCCATGCAAGCAGGTGGCAGGGGCAGAAAGAGCAGCCCTACGTTGTATTCAGTCACATCCTGTATGGGAAGGAGCTTTACTTGTGCAGTACTCACACACACACACTCTTTTTGTAAGATAGACAGAGTGGAGGCATAGAGAAACCAGCTGCTCCCAGGCTGTAAACCCCTGCGCATGTGGAGGGTGGTCACTCCCCGCAGGTTATGAGCTGACCCCCATGAGAGTAATCTCTCACAAACACAAACGAGATTTGCTCATTTCTACCTGGTTGTCTATTTTTAGTTGGGAGTTAAAACTGGAAAAGAGCTACCGGATTTGTCTGATGTATGACTGTATGTAAACTGCCATGGCAACCGCCGCATTTCATGTGCTCAGGGCGTTTTCCCAAATTCTGCAAGCAGCTGTAGCCATGTTTATTTATGCAGCTCAAAGTCAAGTTTCATTAAACCACTAACTGTTTCTTTTTTTCAGCATGTCCTTTTCTTTTCATACTACTAGCTGTTTTAGCTCTGCTTTTTTATTTTCCTTTCCAAATATGAGTGTAGTTTTGCCACATAGGCTGTACCAGAACCCCTTTTAATGACAAGAGCAATCACAACCTAGAACAGCTCTTCCTTGACACAGAAAGAGTAGAGCAGCACTGGAGGAGTTGTCATCATTTAGATCACTTAACCTCATTTGGGAATTTTGAAGTCTGCAGACAGCGTTCTAGGTCAAAGATCCCAAGTTCATACAGCCTCATGAAATTATTTATTATTAAATGAACATAAATCTTCTGGCTTAGACTGCTTTGCTGTAGCCTACAGGAGAGCATTGTGTCTTTTAGAGGTTTGGTGCTGCTGGGAATTTTAATACTAAGTCAGCATCCATCTTTTTTGTCCCTTATTTCATACGAGGTCATCTGTAACAGCAGAGCTCAAATTCAGGAAAACATTTAGGAGAATATTAAGTATACTTAAGTACTAAATGCTGAATTATCTTTGAAGTAACTACCATAATTAAGATCTAGAAACTGCTTAGTGGACCCCAGGGCATCAGCTGATAAGTCATTTTGCAATAAAAACCACGGTCAGATGAAGTTCCTTTATTCACTCTCCTGATGCTGTGGAGACTAGTGGTATTTGCTTGCTTGATATCCCCAGTCTTCAGACAGGCTTATTTAGGGACCTCTAGAGATTATCTTGTCAAGGCACCCGCTCAAAGCAAGGCCAAATTAAAAATTTGATCAGGTTGCTCAGAGCTTTGTCTCAGTGAGTTTTGAGCATCGCCGAGGATGGAGACTTCTCCACATGGTGAGACCTTAGTTCCAGGGCTATGCCTTTCCCATCATGAACCAGTTGGGCATTGCTGAGATTGCTCCTCAGCTTTCCTTTCTCCAGGCTGACTCTGCAGGCTCCTCCTCATGTACGATTTGCAGTCCCCAGCCATCTTGGTCACCCTCCATTGGTATTATGTCAATGGTTCACTGGTATTAGGGGCCAAGAGCTGGACCTAGCATGATCAGGGCTGAGCTTACTCAAGGCCAGTTAGATACATCTCATCTGTCCTCCTTCCAGGCCAGCATTTAAAAATGTCTTCTCAGGGTGAAAGTAGGAAAACAGGAATCTCCTTGGATTAGTGCCGAAATCAGTGTGGGAATCAAAGCACACCTGGTGGGGCTAATGTCCTTATCCCACACCTAGCTAGCTCGCTTGGTCTGCTGTGCCACCTTGGTATAGACCTGCTGTGTTGGGTTAGCATGCTCTAAGGAAGAGATGGCATTAGTGCTTCAGGAGCGAAGAATATTTCTTTAATTTAGGCTGTGTACTATAACTCCAGATCACAGCCAGGCGTTCTAAGAGTGTGGAGTGTGAGGGATAAAAACTCCATTACCTTGATGTAAGAATAGCTGAAACACTGGGAAAACTTGGTGTTATCTCCTAGAGAACCTGGGAAGCAAAGAGCCTTTATTTTCTTTGCTTGCTGTCAAAGTGTTGATAATTACTTGTTGAAAGTAATGAACTTCATAATATTGCAAGGACCACAGATTACATGAGAATTGCAAACATAATATTTTAATGACAACAATCCTAGATGTTGTCTGTTGTTTCTCCTTAAGTCAGCCGAAGGATTTCCATTGATTTCCCTTGAGGGTTTTGCGTGATGAGTGCTGTTATTGTATTGACTTGATGGGGGTTTTTTTATGTAGTAACAGATTTTAGCAAAGAAATGCCAGATTCCTTTATTTCTTTTCATCAGTGACATTTTCTGTTCATTAATGATACATCTAAACTAGATAAATAGAAATGAGAGCAAATTGTATTGTTAACCAAAAGTTGGTTTCGCTATCAGGAATATGCAGACATGTCTGCACAACTCCACTGAAATTCAACAAGTGATTAAGCTTATCTTCTCAAACATAGGTTACTATTATTAGCAAAGCATTTAATTAGCTGTCCATTGCGATGGAGCTGAATGCCAAATACTTTGTCTGGCGTTTCCAAAGTAGCCTGTCTGTAGTTAAGTAGAGCAACATTTTAAGATTGCCGTTCACACAGAGACGGAAGAAAATTTTGTTGCAGAAAGCTTTATGATAAACTTAATCGTATTATTACCAGCCCCCCAAAGCACCTTTTTTCACAAAGATCATAAGGCAAAATTAAACTGATCAGACTTCAGTCACAGAAAGAAGGGTCTAACAAATGTTCCAAGAAGGTTCAAAGGTAATATAAAACATAAGGACACATTAAATTGTCTGTATGTCACTATCAGTATTTCTACTTCTGCTCCAGCACAGCTAATGAATGAAAGAGGAGCTTAAGAAAAGGCATTTGTGCCACAGCCCCCAGATATTAGAACAATTCAGGATAGGATTAAAATGAATGGCAAGGAGGAGTTGTGGGTGGATTGATAGAGTAAGGTGCTGATTTCAACACATCTAAGGAATGTGCTCTTGACTCGTCGTATTGGCAGGAGGGACAGGGTGCCAGTTCCTCTTAGGTGAAGCTCAGCACTTTACAGAATGGTGTCTTCTCCTATCACTTCAAGCATATTGTCCCAAATCAGGCAAGCACATGAGTATAAAGTAAGATGTCTTCAAGAGTGCCTTGTCCCAAGAGATGAAAACAAGAATATCAGGAATATTCCTGTGGTTGCAAAAGCAACACAACCACTCCCAGTGAGAAGACTGCTGTTCATTTGGTTTCATCCTTGGTGAACTTTGTGGATGTGTCTGTCTTGCAGATCAAGGCTCAGGACACCACAAGGCTCAGGGCTTGGCAGTGCTCCTCCCCATCTGGCTGATAGGAGATCTCGGCTAATGAGAGTAGGCGGGAGGGTGGAGGGTGTCCCTGCCTCACAAATGGGAATCCCATTATTAGAAGACCGAGACTTGCCTAGATTATGATCTCTCCAGGACAGGGAATAACTCCATGGGTACGTTTGTCAGCACCTAGCAAACAGCATCTAAAAATAAAACCAAAGCATCACTGACAGTAGCCCACAAGCAAAAGATTTAGTAATATGGATAAAAAAGTTTATTCTCATTTTCTTGTTCTCATTTTCTTATTCTCATTTCACAACTTTGGTCTTGCTTATAGACATATAGAATCATAGAATGGTTAGAGTTGGAAGGGACCTTCAAGATCATCAAGTTCCAAGCCCCCTGCCACGGGCGGGGACACCTCCCACTAGAGCAGGTTCCTCAAAGCCCCATCCAGCCTGGCCTTCAACACCTCCAGGGACGGGGCATCCACAGCTTCTCTGGGCAACCTGTTCCAGTGCCTCATCACCCTCACAGGAAAGAATTTCTTTCTGGTAGCTAGTCTAAATTTCCTCTCTTCCAATTTAAATCATTACCCCTTGTCCTATCACTAGGCTTCCTGACAAAGAGCCCCTCTCCATCTCCCCTGTAGGCTCCCTTCAGATACTAGAAGGCTGCTCTAAGGTCTCCCTGGAGCCTTCTCTTCTCCAGGCTGAACAGCCCCAGCTCTCTCAGCCTGTCTTCATAGGAGAGGTGCTAGATGCTGTAGCAACAGCTACAACCAGCGATGCATGTGCGAGTCAAAGGGCAGGTGCTGCTTAGGCACAGCATCTGCAGTGTGTGGCTGTTGGACTTCCCAGGGCTGAGAAAATATCCCAATAAGAACAGGTCCACTCCTCATTTCTCATTTCAGCTAGGGAATGGGAAAATGCTATTTACCCAAGAGGACAGATCATGACAGAACATGTCATGGTCTAGATCCAGATTAGTAGGAAATGGTGTCTGCTGGGTTCAAAAGAGCAGCACTGAATGCCAGCTGAGGGGCTGGTCTTCAATAAGGTACTATATTCAGCTTTCACTCTTCATTCATGTTTGGAGAAGGAGGACAAAAGCAACTGTCTTAAGATAGTTCAAACAGTTCTGCTTACTTTATTATTAACAAGTAATAAACATCACTAATAGTATCTTTTGCAGTAATAATACTGTAAAAAATTACTAGTATGTGTTTAGATTCTTTTGTCAATAGGAAGGAAAAATACAATTTGGTGTACATCAAAGCAGTCTCAAAAAGTATCACCCTGTTTGAATGTGAGTCACTCCAAAAAAAGAATTTTTAATGTCTGTCAAAGTTATTTAGGTCCCTAACTTTGCCCGCGTTGGCACTGAAGTCTTACTCTTACAATCGTTTTAGTGTATGGTACTATGTTCCTATATAGGTTGCTTCTGTAAAAAGAAGTAAATTTCTAAGTGGGGTTTATTATTTATGCTTCACCCTAGGTAGAAAGAAAGCAAGCTGACAAGATCCAACCTCACCTTCACTTCAATTCGCAGGGGAGGAGATTTCATTATTTTCCCCCTGCTTTGAAGTGCCAGGTCTCTGAAATCTCTCTTTAATGATACAGATGAAAAATAAATAGGTAGTGGAAGGAGTCAGCATTGTAGAATCTGAAGAGGAGAAGACATTTTGAGGCCGTGCCATGGAGGGGGGTGGGAGCAGTGTCTCGGCATTGGAGGGGTGCATGCCGGGTCCCCCCGGCTCCTGGCGCTGGCTCGGGTTCAGCAGCCAGGCAGGAGTTTCTCCCGTCGTCAATGAACCAGCTGTTACGGCAGATGATCATGCTGAATTTCAGGTCATTTGATAACTAGGGCAGGCAGCCGTGGGTTGCAGTTCAGCTTGGGTGACATGTAGATTAAGAACTTCATCAGCACGGTGCAGGATTGCTCACGTTTCTCGGCTGCCCGGGTGGGTTTGTGCTGGGGGTGGGGATGAGGTGGAGGGGGTGCACAGCCAGGTGCTGTCCATGGCAGCAAGAGAGCAAGTGCTGTCTCCTGCTTGGCACTTCTGCATGCGAGAAAAGCACAGGACACAGCTAGCTTTTTGGCTTTCTTATGAATGGCATTCAGAGCGGTTCTTATTTAGGCTGTTACTTGAATCTGCAAGCTGTTTGCAAGCCTGGTAGGCTCTGCTTAGTCACGTCAGCTGTTTCTTCTATGTGAATAGTGGCTTCCAGACTTGCATAAAGGGCTTATGTCCATGTCAGGGAATGGCAAGGAAAGCTTGCCAGTTCCTTCAATGGCTTGGCAATACCTGAGAAGGGACACACCAGGGGTGGGGAGACCACAGGGAGCCTATTTGAGGAGCAGCCCAACCATGCATGTTGCTCAGCTTGCTTGGGGCTGGGGGAAGGATGGATGTAAAATTCTGGGGAAAGCAGCTGGAAATATCACACTAATTTTCTCAGCCTGGCAGGCTTTTAAGCTTTAATGAATTCCCAGAAGAGTCAAGCAGATCTTTGGTGTAAACTAACTGATAACCAATGATTTTTAGAGCTAGAAGAGATCATTAAAGCTATCTACTCTAACCTCTGTATTCAAACCTATGGTGTTCTGCCCACAAATTCTTTACCAAGTCTATAAACACCTGTTCATGCTAGAAAGACATATTTTGGAAACCCACAGTCCTGATTTAGTAACTGCATGTGATAGAGAATCTACCATTTCCCCAGTGAAGTTTTCCCAACTGGCTCATTACCATCACTGATAAAATACCATGTCAGAAAGGGTACACCTTGCCCCTGGGAACACCGAGCTCAGGTACCTGCCTTGCTGGTGCTGATTTGCAGTTTCCAAACCAGCCTGTCGGGTCATCTCAGCACTGGGCAGGATGGAGACAGCCTGGCCTCTGCGTGTGGGTGCCCACAGATGCCTGTGGATGCCTGTGGATGGGCAAAGAGCGGGGCTAGAAAGATGCAAGGATGCTGGGGGAGAGGGAGAGGGGGCTGAAACAACACTGGTGTAAGAAACATGAGAGTAGAGGCAGGACTGCAATAGATTTCAAGAAGTAACCTTGAAGAGCCATTTTGGTGTGAATAAGGCTGGTTTTAATGTAATTTAGAAGGCTGTATCTGCTCTCTCTCCCTCCAAGCTTCTCACAATGTGGTGAAAAGCACCTACAATTTCAAATGGTAAAATTTAAGGGGAAGAAGAAAGAGCCAGGCAGTAGGTATTTTGACAGAGAGCAGACGGCTGAAGGTGCCTGTTGTATCAGAGGTGGCAGCTAAGACTTGGTTTCCGTGTTTCAAAGTGAATACGCCCTTTAAAGCAAAGCAAAGCAGCTATTTTTAACTCTCATTCTGGGAAGTCCTTTTTTCCCTGTGCTGGCAGGGAAGATACGTGCAGTGTGTCACGGCTGTCTCACAACCACTTGCCTCACCAGCCTCCTTTCAATAACGAAAGCCAGATAATAGGACAGAAAGTTGGTCACCCAAGCTCAGTGATTCATAAACCTCCCTTCCCCGTTCCAGGGGATGAACGGGGAGCGGGGAAGCCTCATTCATTCAGCAGGAGAAGGTCCCATGGTGGGTGGGAAGACAGAGAACAAGCAGGTGTTTCTTACTCACTATGATGGAAGCTTGCATGCCGTGCCCCCCGCAAGGCATGGTCACCCTGTGGAATGAGGAGGGGAGGTTTATGGATCACTGAGCTTGGGTGACCAACTTTCTCTGGCACACCCCACGGTGAGTCACCAGCAGAACGGTGAGCTGAGATGCAGAGTGATACTTCATTGTCTCCCTGAAACCTTCCCTGACTCTAGGGGTATTTTGGTAGAGCTTGTGGCTAAGTCTCTTAGGATTAGACTCAGCCCAGCTATATTTACAGGACTGAAAATCTGGCATGAAGTCTCACCAGACTCCTCCGACAATCATGCTGCCAGGGAGGACTCATCCCTCTTTCAGATTGACACTGATAACGGAGGAAGCTTTAGGTGATGCAATCAGAAGTTTGCAAAGCTGAAGTATTTTTGGATTGTGCTTACTGGACTCTTTACAGGAGTTTGGGGCTTTTCCTTTTGTCTCAGGTTTTCTGCATTATATGAAAGATACATCACAGTCTCCTCTGAAGTGCCTGTGCTTACTCTCAGGGAACAGAATGCACTTTCTGAACATTTTCAAATGAATCATAATCATCTTGCAAGTTTAAATTAATTAAAGTTGAGCCTTCTGAGCAGTATCAAATCCATGCCAGAACTTCTTTTATACCAAATGATCTTAATAGCAGTGTAGCATAGACATCAAAATTCCCCATCAGTTAAATTAATAATTTTTTTTTTTGTAGACAACAATTTAGAAAACAATATATTGTAATGCAGGTATGTTCCTAGTGACTATTTAATTGTCACCATACTGTGGGCTGCTGACAGGCAGAAGCTTAGACAATTTGCAAGCGGGGCAGCTGTCATCAGAAATGACTTACCCACCGTCATCTTTCCTGTACAACTAATTCGCCCTTAGCAGTACCCGGCAAAGAATAGATATGTGAAACACAAGCATATCTTTTAAAAATAGCTTCATTTAGGACCACAAACACTGACATGATTTAATCACAGCATATTATTAGAGAATGGCATCAGTGCAGGATGCTCCAACGCAGATAAATTTCTGTTAGCTGTAATCTTTACTTGAGTTGACGGGGGTTTTCTGGGCTCAGTCTGTGCCACTCGCCTGGAATGCTTCTTGCTCTCTGTTTCTTGGCAGAAACTTTCAGTCTTGTGTCCTCTTTAAAATTGCTTATAACTGGAAATATATATGGGGGTCTAGTTCTGAAATAGATGCTGTGCCAGGTGAGTCTTCTCACTCCTGTAGGCGAGTGTTGATTTAGGCACCTGAACTTGGGCTGTCCCTGTAAGAAATGAAGGTTATGTGCCATATTCTTAGGTTGGTCTCGCTCCCTTGTGCTGGTATTACAGACACTGGAATTTGTGAGAGGATCCATTGACTTGGAGTCCTGGTTCAGTGTGGGCTCAACCAACATCTCTGAGCAGGGAGCAGCTCTGGAGAGACAAAAAGTGGAGATGAGTGGGGTGCTTTCTCCCGGGTCTTAAAACTGCTCCACACAATCTTACTCCAACCAAATTACTGGGGTATGTGAATATTGTCCCTGTGGACCAAGTGGCCATTCCACAGGCATAGTGTACTGGTGGGAAGCACTTCAGCTCTCCTCAGCATGGCACCCAGGAATCCTTTGGAAGTGGTGATGGAAGTGGAGCTTGAGAGCAGAGAAAGGCAATATAAAAAGTTAAGCCTGGCTCAGTTTAAGCAGCTTCTGCAGGCAGAACAAAACATCTGACACTGATTAAGAAAAGACACCACTACAATGGCATGACAATGGCTTTTTTAGTATATTTTGCTCAGCTGAGGAACTTAAAAGTTCATTAGTCTCCTTCTTGAGTGTTTTTCAGAGCTCTTTAGAGTACAGACCTTCTCAGAGTGCCAAGTGGATAAAGACACTACTAAAATTATGAAACCAAGCACTCAGTTCGCCTCATAGTATTATTTCAGTTTTGGCACGGCCTCTGGGTTCTTAGCAGTCTAATGCACTGGAAAGTGCCTCTCCAAGCATGGATTATAGATACTCGGAAAATAAAAAAAAAAAGGAAAGCAGCCTTTTCTATTAAGGGCCAAATGTACAGAAATTAAAATGATCCAAGTCGTATCAGCTGCATATTGGCTCCTGTGCTCAGTCTCCAGATCTAATCAGTAGGTGCCCAGACAGATAATTACAGTCTTCCTGCAAAAGGCTTCATGTAGGAGAGGCACCTGCCTGCCTGCTACCACTTGCAGGATCAGAGCTGTCGTTTGTTTTTACTGCTGTGGAATGTAGAATTAGAGTTTTCCAACTTATTTTTTAAAAAAGGAAGCATTTTTCTAGCACATCTCCTGCCAGAGGACGGCTGCAGCAGGTAAGCGCTGGACATCAAGAGTCAGCCTTTGCTATAGACTCGGTAGTGATTTATATTTGTAAAAATGCAGTTTGCACAATAGATTTCCTGTTGCAAGGATTAGAGGAGCAGTTAGTTGAGGGAGTGTTTGCCTTCTTGCCAGCTGGTATTGGTTCATGCTCAAAATAGGGTCAAGGTTGCTTTTTACATAGGAGATAGAGACAGTCAATTGAATTGTTGCTTAAAATCTCTTTAGGTGAACAACTCTGCAAGCTCTGCTCCTTCAGGAACTGTTTGTTCTCCCACAGGCAAGCTGGCCTGTCACCTTTGGGAAGGCAAGAGTCAGATAATGATAGTAAGAACTGATGTTTTGGCGAGGGGGGTGTTATGCCCAGTACCACGTGCTGCACATCAGAATATCCCTTTTTAAGTGACATGCCTACTGCTGGTGGCACATGTGCCATTGAGTAGGAATCCAAGTACAGGTGTTATTAAAAAATTTGGCTATGGTATATCCAGCCACGTCGGATTTTTTTACTTTTATACAAGCCTAGACCTAGTCTGAAAGTGTACAGCAAGGCATAACTTTCTTTGCCCAAAAAGAAGAAAGGGAGGTGGGGACTCACGTTGTACGCTCCAAGGCACCAGCTTTCTTACGTTCTTTAATTGTATTTCCCGTGGACCGTGCTTCTATTTTGCACTTCCAAGGGGCCACTTTCTTGATGTTGATGTGACTGTGGATCCCAGTCTTCATTTCAGAGTCGAGAGTCATGGTAGAGCCCCTTAGAGAACCTGTTCTCCATCTATATGTGCTCTTCTTGCAGATCACCTAAAGCCATGCTGTGCCACTTGCACAGTCACATTGTCTTTGCTGCCCCACTTTGTGTTATTTAAAAATATTATGTTAATTTTAGGGTTAGGTGTAGGGAGAAGTAAGTATTCCCACTCATTCATTTTCCTGGTTGTGTGATGGACTTTGTTGGCAGGATGTTTTCTGTGCAAGTGGTAAGTCTGCAGGAGGATCTGCAGGAGTTTGTTGATATCCGTTAGATGAGTCTGAGACTCACTGTGATGCTGCTTAGCCTCAAAGGGATTTTTTCAGCTTTTTATTAGTCATGAGCTTATTTAAGCCTGTAACAACATAACTCTTAGTGTGTAAGAGATAGAGATAATAATAAGGAAAATACGGTGTAACACATACTCTTGGTCAAGTAAGTCATTAAAAGTTGGATACATTCTTATGACAGAATGAAGTTGTACTTCTCTGTGCTTACACTTTCCCTCATTAATTTGGTATATTGCTTTTAATTGCCTGCATTTGGGTAGTACTGTTTTCTTTTGAAAGAGCAGGTGGTTCCATCGGTGGTGCAGGGTAAGTCAGCACATCCGAGACCAGGTCGGATATTTAACACCAGCCAGGTGCTTCCCTTCATTGTGAGATATAGGAGGAAAGCAAAGGAGAACAAAAAGGATTGGAAGAGTCCTCAGAACTGAGAATGCAATAGTTTGAACATACCTTTTTCTCTAGGAAAACTGGAGTCTTGATGATAAAGCATAGTGTAAAATTTTATTATTTTAATGCTGATTTTATTATTTTAAATTTACTTTTGGTGGTGTGTTTTTTACAACCCTCAGAAAGTAATTACATAAGACCATTGTCATTTAAGGCTATGGAAACCTGAATTTACACTCAAGTTTGAGTGTAAAAATCCTGTTTGCTGATGTGCCTGTAATAGCTTTATAACCCAGCAAGCAGAAAATGAGCACATGCAGGTAGAATTTAGACCATCTGTGTGCCATAGTGAAAAAGATCGTTTGCTATTAACAGAGTTTTTGCTGTCTCAAATATTAACTAATCAATACTTGTTTTGTTGCATCCGATAGTAGGGCATACCTGAGAGGTATCAATATTGTAGACTTAAAATGGGACATAAATAATTCATGGCAATGAGCATTAGAAAACACATGATAAGCAGCTTTGCTATTAGAATATCTACATATCACTCAATCGCTCTGAATATGTTTTAATGTTGTAGGAGGCAGGTACAGAGAGAGATCAACTACTTGGTTATGCTGAATGTGTGTTGTCTGAGAAGGATGGGAGTGGCTCTGATACATTGCAAGGTACTTATGGACCCACCTCCACCTGGGGTTTCACCTGTTCGAACCACACAAAGAGCCTTATAGTTCTTATTCAGCATATTCAGAAAATTAGATATTAGGTAAAAGATTTATGTGCTAACTTCAAAACTGTCTAAATCAGAGTAGTGTCACTGAAGCTGTGGAGATACACCTGCTAAACCAGCTATGAATTTGCTTGAGGAGCACAGAATTTGGTTTTGTGAAGTCCCAATAGACGGTATAATGCAAAGGAAAGGAGAAAGGAAAAGAAACAGATCAAAGGACTGGTGGATAAGGCAAAGATGTCAGAGAATGAATATTCTGTGTAGTCTCCTCATACAAACTGTCCGTTAACTTCATCTGGACTGCCTCTGTGAGACCTGCCATATTTAAATATAGAAGAGGAAAGCGATTAGCAGACGAAGTAGAACAGGAGGAAAGTGTTGGGATCAGAGGAGATCAGGAATGATGGGATGATGAAAAGAACGGAAAGACAGTAGATGAGGATTTTAAGCCATACATATTTATCTCTGAATCCAGCACGCTCACGCTTATATTTTAAAGCTAGTGCTTGACATTCATGGCTGATGTAGCCCCTTCAACTTCAGCAGCTACACCACCAGTGAACTTGATCCTGCATGTTCGTTTGCAGTCATTTTTTTCCCCCACTACAAGCTTACCTTTTTGCTCATTCACACTTTGCATTTATTGTAATTACTTGCACGAAGGCGAACATACGGTGACCCGGTGGGAGCAGGGGGCAGAAAATGCAATTTCTTTCTGACTTTCACAGTATTGTGTGGAAGTCCAGACAATGAAGTCTGGCAGTGAGACACCCCGAAGTGTTGTGATAGGCGAGGAAGAGGATCTGATTAAATATTTATGTGGCCAGGCCCGCTTTGCTGCTGTATAGATTACACCTGGTGAAACCTGGTCTGCAAGCGGGGCGGTTGGTAAGTGCTGGGCATGAGGACGGTGCAGAGAGGAGTGCCCTGAGGAAGCTGTTGCCATACTATGGTCAGCAGGGAATGGATTTGGCACTGCTTCTGCCTCTGCCAGTGTGACTGCATCATCCTGTGCCGAATGTCTTGTAGGTGATGGAAACCTCCCTGCTACCTTGCATGTTCCACCTCCCCTTTCCCTTGCATGCCGTGCTCTACCAGGAACCCTCCTGGAAAGGGGAAGGGATGCTTGTGCTGGGGTGTTTGGGCATGGAAATGTTCTGTGCCACCATCCAGCTGTGCTGGGAAGTCGCTTGCAGGTGTAGCTCATCAATGGATCGCTTCTCTTTTGCTTGCTTTTAATTCCAGCAGGCGGACAGTGGGATGCTGAGATAATATTTGAAAGAAAGGACTCATTAGGGTCAGGTGACACCGATTGTAGTCAGCATTGTTAAATCAGGAGAAGTCATTACAGTGAGAATATGGATGATGACTTCTGAATCAACATGTTGGATTGCTTCTGTCTTTACTGGCTGATGAATAGCGTCTGTACCTGTGAAACACATACTGATTTGAAAAAATAGATATGACCAAGGACAGCATTTTATACCTGTTATAGTTACCTGGATATTTACCTATTTCGGTTCTCCATGATGACCTACCTGTGTCTGTCCAGTCCTGTTAGGTTTTCTAGGAATGAGAATTTGCAAGGTTGTGGAAGGTTGGGCCATTAGGCTGAGGAGGGTGGGTGGTTTTACTATGGACTTTCCTTGTTAGTGGGACTTGTGCTTCCCTTAAGCAGAGAGCTTGGCTTTTGGTGTTAGTGTGAACGGGATCAGGTGCTGTACTTGATTTTTTTTTATCCATTGAATTTATTAGACTTGAGTGTTTATTGTCAAGGAGGACTACCCCTTGCTAATATTTTCTTGCGTTTTTTTATAAATCCTTCCATTTATTTGTGTTGCATTGAGAAGTCCTCTGCCTTCCAGCACTCTGTCCAGGTACAAGTACCCATCCTAGTTGTTCTACAGCAGCATTGAAGTTTAAATCGTGATCTTGTCTGGATCTTAACCACTGACTAGCTGCAAACTGTGTGTTTATGATGTGGTGTTTTCTATGTGTACATGTTGCTTTGATGACATACAGGGCCCTAAGGAGTTTACAGTCTCAATAGAGTGTGAAGAAGGAAGGAGGCACTTAAAAACTGAGAGACTTGCCCTGTAAGGTTAGACATGGATTTGAGCCAAGAAGAGACTGTGGTGCTCTAGGTGCCTTGGGTGCTGCACCAGGCTACAGTAAGCATATATATTTTTCTGATTTAATGTGTCATCAGTGTGGTTGTTAATCAGAAATAGAGATGTTTGAAAAGCCAAGTGTGTAAATATCAACTGATGGAACTCCTGTACATGACAGAGCTTGGGTTCGTTTTCCCTGTGGGTTCAGAGATTTTCAGAGATTTGTTTTGACCCAAAAAAGGATCGAATTTCTACTTGTTATTTGCTGTAAGGAATTTTAAATATGAAGAGAGTATTAACAGGTATATTCATGTACTCATGTGGAAATACACACATGGTCATGCTTAGCTAAAGGGAGATACTCAGTTTATATTTCACAAGATTCCTTCCAGTATTTGAAGGGAGCTACAGGAGAGATGGAGAGGGACTCTTTGTCAGGAAGTCGAGTGACAGGACAAGGGGTAACAGTTTCAAAATTGAAAGTGTGGAGATTTAGATTAGGTATTAGAAAGAAATTCTTTCCTGTGAGGGTGGTGAGGCACTGGAACAGGTTGCCCAGAGAAGTTGTGGATGCCCCATCCCTGGAGGTGTTGAAGGCCAGGCTGGATGGGGCTTTGAGCAACCTGGTCTAGTGGGAGGTGTCCCTACCCATGGCAGGGTTGGAACTTGATAAACTTGAAGGTCCCTTCCAACTCTAACCGTTCTATGATTCTACAAGATGGATGCACGGGACTTGAGACATTGCCCCTTCAAGTTGGTGGGAAAGTGCTTTCTGAGCTCAGCAATGCTCTTACTGCAGAGCATGAGGCATGTTGGGACAGAGCCTGGCAAAGTGTCACTGGAGTGAAACAATTCATGGCCTCATTAAAAGC
The DNA here is from genome assembly GCA_013400375.1 of Thinocorus orbignyianus. Taxonomy (NCBI): domain Eukaryota; kingdom Metazoa; phylum Chordata; class Aves; order Ciconiiformes; family Thinocoridae; genus Thinocorus; species Thinocorus orbignyianus. The sequence goes on along the minus strand of VXBW01003219.1, from coordinate 143,659 downwards.
AAATTCAGGAAAATATCTTTGTAATATAAGCTGTATGTTTAGGTGGTGTGTATTGATTTACATCGTCTGCTTCTTTGGAGCACCTACTGCCTGGGCTCTGGTGTTAACCAGACCCCCATGCAGTGGCAGGGAGGTGACAGCTTCTCAGTATCACTAGTGTTCTTGATTTTAACAAAAGTCTGATGATATTTAGCATTTTGTTATGTTCCATTACTGCCTAAAGGCACGATATTACAAGCTAATCTTAACCTTTATTGAAAAGTTTTGAACCTGGTTGTGCAGGAAAATAGGCTTGATGCACATTCTAAAAGGCAATTGAAAAAAAAAAAAAAGAGGGGGAAAAAAAGAAGAACTGAAGTGCTTGTGGGCTTGTTTATTTAAAACTAATAATTGTGAGTTTTATTTAATATTTTGCTTAACTAGTCCCATGCTCCTGAATTTTATAGATTACTTTTTCACTTATGGCACTGATTGACATGTTATCCCATCATCTTCCCTGTAGGTGTTTATAAAGCCAGCAACACTGGAATCACACCCTCAGAAATTCAGCAACACTGTTTTTTCCCCTCCTTCCAAAAAACCCCAACTCTTCCCATAGCTTTCTGTGGACCTACCATTTTTCTCAGAGCCAGAGGCAGTTCCCATAACAAAAGCAATCGGTCATCTACTAAACAGGATGCTTACTGCATGCAGAAACAGAGCTGTCTCTGGGAATGCAGCAGAGCCCCTGAGAAGGAGGGAGATGCTGGGGGCTGCGCTCAGTGCTGCCTGGCAGGTGGCTGCCTTCTCTGCTTCTATTTCATTAGCACATAATTGAGCGACTGCTGAATTAGTTCTTTCTTGCTCAGAGCTCAGCACAGCAAACTAAATCCTCCTGGGATGCTCCAGTTCCACCTTCCCTGACGTGCACAGAGGTTTCCTGGTCATACTGTGTTTCCTGGAAAGCCAGTGCTGCACAGGGGCTGGTCCTGTCCCATCACCATCATGGGGCTCTGCAGCACCAGTGCCTGATCCGGTTGGCCCTGTAGGCGCCACCTGCCGCTTTGCTGCCATCTTGAAGGTCTGGTGCTTGAAGGACTTCCCTGGGTATTTGGGGACCAAGGTTCATGCAATCCTTACATTTCATGTTAATCAGTCACTGGATACAATTCAGGGAGTCCCAGACCAGGCATGTGGATGTCTCACCCCTGTTGCATGTCCTGACCGTGGGAATGAGTCAGCTGGCAGAACATGAGCCAGCTGTGTGCCCAGGTGGCCAAGAAGGGCAACAGCATCCTGGCCTGTATCAGGAACAGCGTGGTGAGTAGGACTAGGGAAGTGAACATCCCCCTGTACCAGACGCTGGTGAGGCCCCACCTTGAGTACAGTGTCCAGTTTTGGGACCCTCACTACAAAAAAGACATTGGGGTGCTGGAGAGAAGGGCAACAGAGCTGGTGAGAGGTCTACAGCACAAGTCTTGTGAGGAGTGGCTGAAGGAACTAGGATTGTTTAGCCTGGAGGAAAGGAGCCTGAAGCGAGACTCTCTACAGCTACCAAGGGGTTGGTCTCTTCTCGCAAGTCACAAGCAATAGGTCAAGAGGAAATGGGCTCAAGTTGCATGAAGGGAGGGTCAGATTGGCTATTAGGAAAAATTTCTTTCTTTTTTATCAAGCATTGGAATGGGCTGCTCACAGAAGTGGTTGAGTCACCATCCCTGGAGGTATTTAGCAGACAGGTAGACACAGTGCTTAGAGATATGGTTTAGTGATGGTTATTGTAAGGTTGACGGTTGGACTAGATGATCTTAAAGGTCCCTTCCAACGTAGACAATTCTATGATTTCACCCTAGGCTCTGCTTGGTGAGAGATGATGACCCCAACAGCTACGAACCCATCTCATTGTAGAAGGATCCTGTTTGCACTGCCACCTATGTGTATTTTTAAACTTCTTTTAAAGCTGGTTGAGATATCTTTTATGTGCGAGGTAACCCAAGCTGTGCTCCTGAGCTGAGGCGCTGATGCTGAGATAAATGCACCTGAGCCACGTCCTTTGCATATTAAATATGATCCCTGCTGTCAGAGTGCAGTTGGTTTCTGCGGGAGCAGCTTCAGCACCGACTCATCTCTATTGCATTCAGAATGAAGAAAATAAGGTTTTCTCCTCTAGCTCATCCAAGACACCAGCATGAAAAATTATCAAATGCGGTGCCAGTGCCATGGCGGATAAACAGCCGGGATCAAACAATTGCCAATCATATTTTATGCAAAATAGCTGAATTAACAAGTTTAGCAGTTGAGTCAAAGGCACGCTGTTTTCATGCTGGTGTGTTCAGTAGCACTTCTGGTGAATGAAAGATGATTTCTTTCTAATCATCTTGTAGCACTGGATCTTCACGCGGCCTTCCTTTTTGGTAACTCCTCTCTGGATCTCCCATCTTCCATCCTGCTCAGTGCACGTGCACAGCTATGTGATTGTGCATGTACAGACCTCTGCAATTCCGCTGGATTTCCTAGAGGAAAAAAAAAAAAAAAAGAAAAAAAACAGGCTGTGCACAGTGCATAACCTGTACATATGTACTTGCAGGAGGTGTGAACTATGATAGGGCAGAGCACTCCATGTTAGATACGAGGCTTGTTTTTCCAGCTCTGTCACTGTCCTTGAATCTTATCTAGATCAGAAAGTTTCAGCAGTGAATATTAAATCAGCTTTTAGTTTCAATGAATAGACTGGGGAGGAAGAATTCTGGGCACCAATATAGGTTAGGGGTGGACCTGCTGGAAAGCACTTCTGAGGAGAAGGATCTGGGTGTCCTGGTAGATAGTAAACTATCCATGAGCCAGCAATGTGCCCTTGCTGCCAAGAGGGCTGGGACTCTTTAGCCTGGAGAAGAGAAGGCTGAGGGAAAACCTTATTAATGCTTTTAAGTATCTGAAGGGTGGGTTGAAGGGGGATGGAGCTGGACTCTTTTTAGTGGTTCCCAGTGACAGAACAAGCTGGAACATAGGAAGTTACTTTCAAATATGAGGAAAAGTTTCTTCCCGGTGAAGGTGCCAGAGCCCTGGAACAGGCTGCTCAGGGAGGGTGTGGAGTCCCCTTCTCTGGAGACCTTCAAGACCCGCCTGGATGCAGTCCTGAGTGATGGGCTCTGGGAAATCCTACTTTAGCAGGGGAGTTGGACTGGGTGATCTCTAGAGGTGCCTTCCAACTCTGACAATTCCCTGCTTCCATAACTTCATACAGACCCCTTGTGCTCACACCCTTATTTCAGTTGAAGGAGGGCCTATTTCATGTTAGATTAAGCTAATCTTATGGGTAAAAGGTAAAAGATAAAAGCAAAACAATTGCAGTCTTGGGAATGGTACTTTTAAGACCTTCTAAGCTGGGAGTTTCTACAGTTTAGCTGAGACCTGGAACCTGGGTACACACTGCTGCTTGTCTGGTATAGTAGAAGATAGAATGAGATTGTGTGAAATGTTGCTGGGGTGGTTTTAAGAGGATGTGTTTTACTTTGCACTGCTGCTGACTTGCAGCGCTGTTGGTCACCAGGGGACAAGGGAAGGAGGAAGAGAAATTTTCTGGCCCAGAGCTGGAAATGCTCATTTCACTGCACTCTTCTTGCTTTAGGTCAAACTGAAACTAATTTGGTCTGCATCAGAATAAGAGTGCCTTGGGTGACCTCATGCATAGGTTTAACTGCCTTGGTAGCAAATCTTGCCTGCAGGCAAATTGATGCAAACAAATTTTCCTTGTGTAGACACGCTCTGGGTATAATCGAGTCACTTAACTTCTGCCTCACGGCACTGGTGAGGCTTAATTAAGGCTGGTAAAGTTCTTCGCAGTTCTCAGAGGAAAAAGTTCGGTCCACGTGTAAATGATGTCACAGAAGGTATTTAACGTGCTCTGTTGGGAGGCACCCAGCCTGGGAATAACATTCTCTGAAGCTCTTTCTGTTTGAAGTTAATGTTTAACAGGACTGAGGCAAACCCTGCCTGAAAGCAGGCTTTGTGGAGCTGTACCCAACCCTCCCTTCGGTGGGTGCGCTTCCTGCTCTGACAGGTGGCTTTGCTTACTGTGGTTCAAATGATCCAGCAGGATCCCTACAGAGCTGTAGGTGCTCTGTTGCACAGTTAACAGCACAACAAAACCCTAATGACTTTAAAATTTTTAAAACTAAACCACTGGTGACCCATGGACAAAACTGCCCTGCCAGCCCCTGTGTCCCTGTTAGATGGACACTCGCCACAGCACGCCTATCGCATGAGTGTTATGTGTCAGAGGAGGCAGGATGTACCGTGTCCCAACCCCCTTGGCATGGAATCGCCGTGGTGGGGTGATCCCTCTTCCCAGTCCATTAACTCACCTGGGAAATTTAGGTCTGTGTGACCTGCCATGTCGTCCAACTCTGGCTGTACGAGCTTGGTCCTTTAGAAGTAGTGTAGGCACCCTGCTTTATCTACAAACTTTATCTAGGCTAATTAGATTGGTGCTTTGTCCGGGATAATTGTCTCTACTAATGAGTTTGAGCGCAGTGTCACTAGCACAGAGGTGGTGTGCCCGGTTCCCATGCTGGCTTCTTTGGTGGGCACTTCCTCATGGCATATGGCCATGCCGGGACATCTCCAGCACATGCAGTTCCCTCCAGGACAGACTGACAAGACTGAGAACAGGTCAAGGTCCTCAGAGCAGATGTTTAAAGTGCTGACAAAGCCTCAGCAGCAGCAGCAGCGTGATTGCCCAACAGCGGCAAAAGAGCTAAAATTACAGCCAGGCTGCGAATGCAGGGAAGCGGTGGTGTAAGGAGACACAGAGAACTTCCCTCCTCCAGCTGGAACCTGCTTGATTTCACACCCACATTGCCTGTGGGGCAGCCGGGAGGATTGGGCAGCAGTCCAGTCGGGAGCAAGGGGAGAGGCTGTGGTTGTTTGGGGTGAAGGGGAGAGGTTGTGGTGAAGACAGCAAAATGCACCATCCAGGTGATGGTCCCTCTGACTTGGGTCTGCTGGAGCTGGCAGCAGCCCTGCCAGGATGCTCTCCCTGGGGCCCTGACACCAGGAATGGTGACCCAGGCTGGACCCAAATGTGTTGGTCAGAAATACTTTTCACAGCTGAGGTTGTTTCTTCATTCTGTCAGGAAATACCAATTTACTGGGAAGGTATTTCTGTGGGAAAATAAAACTAAGCTGGAAGTTGTAACCTGAAATGATTTCTTCTGTTCTGGTGAGGATAAGCAAGTGTTAATGGCACATTCCCAGGATATAAATGATGATGGGTCAGACTCAGTGCCTCCCACAATCCAATACATGCTGAAACCATCAAGCAATGAGGGAGAGCTGTCTTTCTGTCTCACACCTCTTCCCCTCCCATAGTCAGCTGTGGTTTTTTTCACACAAAATCATCCTGTTCTGTTCATATGCAGAACAGAAACTTCCAGTCTTATAAAGTTACAGCCAGTTATATTTCTCACTCTGCTCCAACCCTGGACCCTCTCCTTAGCCCACCACATTCATCACGCTGGTCCATGAGCACCACAGATGTCACAGGGGTTTCAGAAACCTACCCTTGGTGGCTGCTCTCTTTCCAGTGTGTAAAATGAATAAAACATCATAGAATTCCTTCTTAAAGGAAGGAACCTTTAAGATCATTGAGTCCAACTGTACACCTAACACTGCAAAAAAACCCACTAAGCCGTGTCCCTAAGCACCACATCTACCTATCTTTTGAACACCTCCAGGAATGGTGATTACACCACTTCCCTGGGCAGCCTGTTCCAATGTTTGATAATTTTGAGTGGAGAAATTTTTCCTAATATCCAATCTAGATCTGTAAGTGGGTTAGATTGGACTTCCATATTGAAGAAACACAAAATCCTGGTTCCTCAGGGAAATGAGTCTAGTGTTGCCATTTTCTTGAGTGCATGCAGTCAGTGGATCTTGCAGGTGTAGCATAAGTAAAAGGGGAAAAAGAAATGCTGCTTGGGACTTCCCCAGCAGGAGAGAAATTATGACATTGTTCTTCTTGCTTGTGCCTTCTTGCTAAGCTAGAGCGGAAGCCAGAGCAATGGTTTTCCCTCGGTGACAGCTTGGTTCACGTGTAGTGGCTGGCTATGGGTCTGGACGTGGACATCTCGGAGCAGCATCGGGGTACTGTGGTGCAGGAGGGACCACCAGCATATGGCAACTGTCACAGCTACCACCAAGCAGTGCCCTACTGCCAGGAGATCCCCACCTACATCTTTAGGGACAGCTGGGGAAGGGCAGAGCGGGAGGAGAAGCAGCAAACATGGAAAACATCCGTGTGCTCCCAAAATCTGCCTTGAGCTGAATCACAAGATGCTTATATAAAAACATGGTTAATTATTGCAAAGCAACGAAGCGAGGAAACACAGATATTCATAGTGTATCTCCTGCATTAATTAGTTGCTAAAAATGTAGATTGCAACAGCTCTGAAGCTACAAACAGGTCAGTAGCAAAACTGTCTCTCCTGGTTATTGTGCTGAGAAGCGCTCTTCTCTGTGGGGCTGTTCCCAAAGGCTGTCAGGGTAGGAGGCGGCTCACGGGGCAACTCGAGAAGCATGTTTAAATGAGGATGCCATCACCAAGAGCACTTACTGGTCATGTCTGCTTAGGTCTGAGAAATATCTAAACGTGTAGAGGAGTTAAACTTAGAAATCCACTTGAATTTTCAAAACCCTCTGTCAAACAGATGTCTGCTGTATGTGCACTGCAGAGCATACATATACACAACCAAGCGAAAAAATAATCCCTGCCTTCGATATCTGTGTGAGCTTTGGTTGAGCATGCTAAAAGCAAGGTCAAGGATGAGAGCAGCAAGAAGCTCCACCATTATGGAGATTGAAGATCAGATGTCACACCAGATGGTAGTGTGCCTGGGTCTGCCGAGAAGTCTGGGTTGGGACCGGGGGAAAATCTAGCAGAATTTATGTTTCTGGCAATGAACAGACCTGAAACCTTGGGCTGGACTTTTAAGTGTGTTAGCCACCTCAGGAAAAATCTTGGTTGCCAAAACAGGGTGCATCTAACATTTTCCTTTAGGGTTTGCAAATTTTCAATTTCTATTACTATAGAAAAATTATTGGTTTGAATAAGATCACAAGCAGGATGCCAGAAGGAATTCTTTCACGAGTAACTCAAGCAAAACAACAACCAGTGGCAAACAGAACTGGTGTGTTTCCCGGCTGGTGGCAAGAAGAGCTGTAACCCCACTGGCAGCAAAAGTGTGACTGCCCTGAATACTCTGTTATCCCAGGGCAACTCTACATACAGCTTCCCTCAAACTCTTTTTCAACCACTTCTGGTCAATACAAGCCTCTGCAGGAAAACAAAACAGATACCCCTGTTCCCACAGGCTGTGATTGACCACCGCAGATGGTCTAGGCTTTTCCTCAAGGGGCATTATCGTACCAACTTCTACTCCACCGCTTCTTGATCTACACAGGGGAGAGGACAAGCTACCTATTACAGCTTCATCCTCCTCTTCTGTTCACACTCACCTGTTTTTGCCACCCAGCTTTGTTAGGACACTTCACTTCTAAAGTGTTTTGAGAAGAAAATGGTGCTAAAGAAACCTAATGTGCAGAAGAGGACATTGAAGGTATTTTGGGATTGCGTATGAAGTGAAGACAGTTCACTTCTTTAATGTCTCACTAGTAAAATAGAAGAAAAATTAGTCTGGAAAAGATTTAAGTAGAAGAATGATGGTTTGCTGCAGTGTGCTGATGTAAATAAGCAAGCTAACCCTGAGGAAGACAGGAATTAGTCATTACTCAGAAAACACTAATTGTTACATGTCTCAAGATATCAGAGACTATTTAAGGTATTGTGTGGGTCTGCAGTTGTGTACTCTGTGCATTTGAAAAGTTGTCTGGCTTTTTGAATTAGAATGCAAATAAAAATATCTGAACATTTTTCACCCCTTATGCAGAGAGTTTTTGAATGTTGTCTTGAGTTTTTTTAATTTTCCGAGTTGGGTCTGAAGTAGCTTCATTCCTTCTGATATTTTTTTCTCATGGTTCTCTCTGCCAAAATAGGAGGGCATTTCTATAGAAGCTATGAAGAAATTGGCAATTTCAAAACATAATTAGGAGCTTTATGTTCTTCATTTTAAGACTATTTCACGCTATGACCAAATAATAATAAGAACAAAATGCTGCCAACCGAAATAGTCAGCTGGGGTTCTTATTGTAAGAAAAAAACATCGACTGTTAATGTGTGGAGCTCATCTCTGAATGAGGGAGTGAAATTAAATTATTTCAGTGAAGTGAGGGAAAAATTTTCCAGTAGCATTGTCTGAATTGACTTGTGGTCTGCTCTGGGAATGTATCAGGTATTTGCTGTACCACAGACAGTTTTTTTAAAGCACTGTTCATTTTGCAGCCATGTACTGCAGCCAGAAGCTGTGCATTTAGTTCCATTTGTGGCCTTAATCCTGCAAGCATACCAGGAAATATAAGTAAACTCGCTGAATTTACTGGTACTCCTTCATGCTGAAAATTGAACTGGAGTTGAAAACCCATTCATACGGGTTTTCATTTAACCTGCCTGCTGTGCAAGATCAGCTTGAGAAAACTCCAGGTGATAAAAAACAGCCATACCAACTTCCAGATGTGTTTTGTAACCTTGCCTTAAAAGGATATCTTCAGGCTGCTCTCCACATTGATTTGGTTGGATTTGTTTGGTTTTAAACCTACATAGCCAGTTCATAACAGTGCCCACAGAAAAAAACAAAGGAGATGGGTTTTTTCTGTGTGGTGTTGATAGTCTTCTGATGTCTAATACTAGTCAAGCTGACTACACTGCCTCATTTTTCTGGGCATTTGGCCTCAGGAGAAGATTCATGCCAAAGTACCAGATTAAGATGGCATTATTAGAGCCTATATACTTTGACATGATCTATTGCCACAGAAGAAATGTTGTTTGTGCCACCTCGTCTTCTGTCCTTTATTGTTCAGGTTGGCATCTACTTTTAGGACTCTTTCCAAGCAGAGTGCTGGCATCCATGTGATGCTCTGCCTCTTTATACAAGGGAAGTTTTCTCGTGGTGAAACCATATGCAGTGGTGAGTACAGCTAGGACTTGTCATGGTGGAATTTGCCACCTGGTGAGGGAGGCGTAACTGACTGCAGCCCTGAAAGTCTTTCACCCAGAAATCTTGCTTATTGCAATATCTCAAAGGTCATAGAATCATAGAATGGTTAGAGTTGGAGGGGACCTTAAAGATCATCCAGTTCCAACTTCACTGCCATGGGCAGGGACACCTTCCACTAGACCAGGTTGCTCAAAGGTCCATCCAACCTGGCCTTAAACACTTCCAGGGATGGGGCAAAACATACGTGTGTGTGTTTGGGAGGAGGTGAGTGTTAACCTTCACCCACCAGAGCCAGGGGCCAAACAAGTGCCACTGCTAACTGTGGGGAGGCTGGTTCCATCCCGCAGCTGGGGGTGGGATTGTATCTGTCTTCCTACCCAGCTCAGAAGTTTCAAGTCACTCTGTGACTGCTCAGGGGTAGCTCTGGCCTTCTTTCACTTCAGTGGTGAAGGTGCTCAGTACAGGCATTCATGCAGTAACACCTTGTACTCCTTACACACGAGCCTCCTGCCCGGTGCTTCCCAAATATCTGCCAAGTTTTCTCCTGAGGCTTGCTTCCAAAGACACCACCCTGTCCCCTGCCTATTCATGGTTTTGTGTGATCTTTACAAAATGTGGCATTTCTGTCTAAATAGTTTGCCAAAGGCCTGTGACAAACAATATTAAGTTGTCAGTCATGAGACATTAAAGAAGTGAACTGTCTTCGCTTCATACCCAATCCTAAGATATTTTTAAATGTCAGAGCTCTTGAATCAGTGGGTGTCACTGCCTGCATTTTTGGGACACCCAAAACTGTAATACATGGGCCCAATGTTCAGAAGTTGCTATGTCACCTTTCTGCAAATGTTATTCCTTAAACATGTTTCAAAAACGTGCACAGTTTCATCGGGATCAGTCAGTGTGCTGAAACTTCTGACTGTGATGCATTTCTGCCATCTTTCCTGTTTTCACACAGTCGTACTTTCTAAATTCATTTTTAGATGACATTCTGCCTGGCAGAAACATATAAAGAAAATTGAGAGAAATATCCTTAACAATTTGTGAGTGAAATATTTGGGTCTGTAAGTGTTTAATTCTGATTTGCTCTTGTTGGATGAAAGGTTACATTTGAAAAGGGAAAAAAATAAGCTAGACATAATAATTTCCTGTATATAACTCATTTATTTCTCAATGCTGTTTATCAGGAATATTGCTGTTGCGTTTAATAGAACTCTTACCTGTTTAGTCCCAGTTGGAACCCACTTTGTCAAGTTAATGGAACAGTCTTCCTTCCACTGAATACAAGACCACTGTAGCAAATATTACCAACAATTATTTTGATTTTCAGAATGCTCAGCATCAGAGCAGCTAGAATTTACACTCACAAACTCAGCACTGTGGTTGAATTACTGTGCAAGCACAGAATAATCCAGGGAGGGTAGATCTGTGGAAGCTGGAAATGCATCCCAGTGCAATGGACAGTCCTTCCACAGGACATCTTTTGAAAAACTAGAGGTCTTCACCATCACCAAGGTATTAGTGTGTAATCTACAGCTACCAGGATGCCAAGTTACTGGGCAAATCTGCTCACGCATTTAGCCATTGGATTCTCCCAGTGGGACTAAAAATTTATAGGAGGCAATGATTTGCCTAATATGAAAAAATTAATTTAAAAAAATAAATAAAGCAAAAAGAGGACAGTAATGCCTGAGGGTTTTCTCTCATAGTAAGATGAAGAAGAAATTAATCTGAGCATCTGTGTCTTTTGAAAAAGTCAGCCAAATATGCTTTCCTAATAGCATTCTTTCATCCTTTTCTGTAGGTCCAGCTGCCCAGCGCCAGGTCCAGAATGGGCCATCTCCAGATGAGATGGAAGCACAGAGAAGAGTCACTAATCAGTTGTGGTAGCGTGGTAGCATTCTACTTTGAATGTGCAATCCTTACTCACCAATAAGCAGTTTTCTATTTACTTGTACCTGTTTTAAGCTGATTCTTGTTTTTCTGTAATTATTGGTAATGATTCCATAATGACTTTTAAAGGGTGAACTGAAGCTCTAGGTAAACTCTTTGCTCAAAGTCAGGTGGTGTTCAGAGTTAAGAGATATAACACGCTCAAAAGCAATTTGTAGAGTATGTGTTTCTCAAGTACATTAAAGAAGCCTAACTTTATCCTCTTCTGGATCACCTGTATGCAGCTGACAGTCATATTGTCCAGGAAGCATCTGATGGATCATATACACTCTCAGTAATAACTCAGTAATAACTCCTCATTATATACTACTTTCTATATCATATACTATTCCTTTTATCAGTGTTTTACTCTGAACCAGGATGATAAATGAAAATGTAAAGTTATACTCTTCACCTTTACACTTATGTCAGACTTCGTGGCCTTTTCTCTAGCTGTTAGGAGTGGTCTCCTTGATGTCAAAGTGAAGGTGGGAAGGAGTGTCCATCCTTATATTCCTATCTCCATAATCAAATTATGAGGTTCATCTCTTTCCATCCTGGCTGATACAGCCCAGATTCCTGTAGCAGCAGTAGAAATCCCTGTAGCAGCAGTATCATCAGCTCTCTTCACTAAGTATAAAACATTCCTGTCCCATTCTAGTTTGACCAGTAGTCCATGCTGTCTGCCTGGCATCGATGGTGTCCCCACCAGTAGCCTTGATTAGCCAAGGTTGTGCTTTCCTGATGAAATATAGGCTTGTACCCTCTCAGAAAAGCACCTTTGTTCCCCATATTCCTGTTCGCTACAAGAGCGTTTCTGCTGCTGTATGATAAACACCAGAGAATGTTCTGCTGTGACACACGGGAGCTGCTGAGCCTCACGTCGTCAGGAGTGTGCTGGAGCACAGAAATCGCCAGGACCTGCTGCTGCTCCACGTTTGGTGCCTGGTTGCTTAAATGAAGTGTCTGCTTCTGTAATGAGAGGAGGCTCAGCATGCACAGTTATCACTCCAGAGGACTTGGCCCAGTGTTTGGTTCCAATAATTAATAGCTTCATAAGGGTTTTGGTAGAACCAGGCCTGCAGGGGTAGTTCAGCACCGAAGATGTAAGATGTTGGTCTGACATGGCAGAGGCTCAGTGGGCTCGTTTTAGGTGCAACCTGTAAGCAGGCAGGGTCCTCCCCTTGCAGAGCCCAGGTGCTGCCCAGGTCCTATGGGCTGTGTAGCTTAATATCACATGCTCCTGGAGCAGCAGAGACTCACTGGTCCCTACACAAAACCATGTATAGGTCATTTCAGACAAAGCTCTTACACAGGCTGCAATGGGCATTTAGAATTCTCTCTTTCCCTCTTCAAAACAAAACACCAAAAAAGTACAGGGAAACTACATTTAACCAGTGGAAATCACTGATTTGTCAGATCATATGTAACTCAGACCTCAAATTTAGGTGTCTAGGCTGGACATTTAAAGTGTAAGCAGCTTAACTATATCAGAATTATTTTTTTTTCCTTTTTGTTTAGAGACAGTAAGAGCCTTTTAGGTAGGTATTATCTGACTGCTACAGGGCACATGGTTCTAGAAAAGCTTCTTTTGCTCCACTGGACTGGAATAAGCTATGCCAGTAGATGCACTTAGATATTACTGCATCTGCACTAGAGGATTTTCAGCTTTAATTACGCTGATGCATTCCTGTAGCATAGAGCAGACCTAATTTTAGGTCTAGCATTTTTTGAACATCTTATAAGCAGGCAAGGCAATGAAGTTATGGTAACTACCCTGCAAATGTGTTGGTTTGAAAGGTTTTTTAGAGACCTTTACACAGATCACGTTAAAAGAATATATTTTTAAGCCAGAGTGTAATTTGTCCCTTCTTATACTATATTCTTTGCATATTCCTTAAGCAGCCTTGTGCCAATCTTGGGCTTTATTTAGTTCCACCGGAATAAATTTGACTTCCTAAGAGCGTAAGAACTTCTCCTTTTAGCACGTGTGGGAGGGTGCACTTGGCCGGTATAGACTGCTTCTGCCCAAGGGCAGACAGGGCTGGTGTAGACCCCAACGACTTCAGATGGCAGTGGCTGACCCTTGTTTTGGGGAGCATACCTGCATCTACTCTGCAGCAACTCTAATGTCTTTGAGATGTCTTACCTGTATTGCTTTCCTGGTCTATCAGTCTGGAGTTTTCCAGGTGTATCCTCCAGATAAATTAGAACTTCCCCCGGGTTTAACAAGGGAAATCTATGTGTCAAGTTGTTCTTCATCACCAAAATTTTGCTAATAAATGCCAAGTGGATGGTATGCATAGGAAATTCTTAGTGCATGTGTTTACAACTGAAATCTTAGCAGTGCAGTTGATGCTGTTGTGTATTTATTCAACGCATAACTTGTCAAGTAAGAGCCAGGATATGTATTGAAATAAAGATTTGTATTTATTTGGCTTAAAGTGTCATAGCTTAAATGAAACCAGTTGAATCAGCCAATTATGGCTGTTCCTCAAAACTGTTTCTCCTTTGCACATGTAATCATTTTCTCAGCTGCCTATAATGGTTTTCGAGAAATTGCCAGTGTTAAATGGACTGCGTGTCCTAAACAAAAAAAAAAAAAACAGTTTAGGATTCATCCCTCCACAGCAAATAATTATAATCATGAATTTTCCTGTCCCATCTATTGAAACAGAATTGAAATATGGGAAATTTTTGTTTTGCAAATTAAGACGTTCTTGTTTTTTCCATACATAATGCAGCTTTATTTTTCTGGGCTTTACTTTCTGAAAAAGCTTTTATTTGTATGTAAGAAGATAGAATTATTTAAAATTGCAGACTCAGGAAAGTACAAATAAAAATGCAACAGGGTGATCTCTCTAAAATATTACATAAGGAGTCAAAATAGAAGTGCTGCCTAGAGTCATGCTTGCCTGACTGTACAGACCATGAAGGAAAGTTATTAGAGAAAAAACACAAATCTCTATGCATTTAAGACTGGCACAAACATACGTGGAACAAGTTCAAGGCAAACTTGGTCTAGAAATCATGGAAGAAAACGATAATAAACCTTATTACTAAGTGCTCCAGTAAGGTAATTTCAGAGTTATGTTTTAGAATTTTTGAAATCGTTATTCCATATCCATGTATGTAGTAAAAAGCCTGGCAAATAGTCTAGTTTTTAGCGCTCAAGCTTTTTAATAGGAGAAATGCCAGGGAGGGTTTGGGCCGGGGTCAGAGTGACAGCTCTTTCAGCAGAAGTGCTAAAGCGAGCTAGAGAAGACCTCTGCTGATGGACCCTGGGAACTGCACATCTCTGGGAAGCAGACACTGGGAAAAGGCTTGGCAGCTTGTTTCCCTATAGGACACCAGGCCTGGGTAGCACGGGAGCCAGAAGCTCCTTGGGGAGAACGTGCCAAAAAAGCAGCAGTGAGATGTTGTTATCCTGATTTGTGGAGGAAACACGGTGGTCCTGGTCCCTGTGGCCATGCTGGCTGGCACAGAGGTGGCTGCGCTGAGGCACCAGGTGGCAGGTTGTCAGCCAGGTTGAGCAGCAGGACAAAACAGTTTTTGTACAGTCAGTACCTAAATGCAGATCAGGCTTCCCTATATTTTCATTTTTACTACAAGTCCTCTGGGTTCCTGAGTCGTAAAAGACCCAGGACTGTATTATTTTATCTGAGACGCCCCTTACTCTTCCCTGGCAATGGTCATCCACTTCAGGTTGACCACACACGTGGTTGCTGTGCTTTCCTTGACCTGTGGCACTGACTGTTTCTCCTGCAGAGCCTCTTGAGGTGTTATCTTAAATGGATCAATCCAACCCCTGCAGTGTCCTGCAGGTGCAGGGCAGTGTCCTGGTTATGTTTCCCCAGCACGTGCAATGGCACCGCTGTGGCCAGGGCAAATGAAATCAGAGCCATCTTCATCTCATGGGAACAGCATTTCTCTGAGGGACTAGCTCATGCCACCCAAGACACACAGCTTCTCTGTGTATAAAGCTTTTACTCGGAATTGTAAAGAATACATAATTGACCGAGGGTTTTTATTTTATTGCTGTTTTAGACAAGTGATGGAGCAACAGCAACAGCGCCAGGAATCTCTGGAAAGAAGAACCTCTACCACAGGCACGTATCAAACCAAGCAGATACAGTCTCTCTCCTCTGGCTGTAGTTGGGTTTTGCGTGGTGCTATCCAAGAGCTAGACTGCTAAAAGTGATTACAGTTATAACTAGATTTTAAAGCCTTTTCAGCTAGAGACTTCCATGGATGTAGGCACAGTTGTGTCATTTCACAGAGACTCTGGTCCGAGGATGCAGGTAGAGCTAGGCTGGTTTTGCACTTGACAAACCTGGTACAGCTGAGGGGGATTTTAAGAGCACCAAGGGGGCCTGGCCAAGCTTCTTCCATGCCTACAAGGACAGCAGGTAGCACAGCCACCCCAAAAGTGACTCCATCTTTCCAGATGATGCCAGCACAGAGGGGTGGATGTGCTGGATGTGCCAGGTGAGGCACTGCCCATCGCTCTGCAGCACAAAGCAAACTGCAGCACAGAGAGGAAAATATAGCTCTAGATGCTCATCAGTGGGGATTTTGCGGTCGTGAAGTAAGGAGTCTTCTGTGAGCCTAATGGAAAAACTATATATATTTAATGAGCTTACAAAAATCTTCTATAGCATATTAAGTTGCACTAAGCTGAGAGAAGAGATGACAGGAATAGCTTATAACTACAAAGTATGGTTTTGCCTCTGAAAGAAGGCAGAAGCAAGTAAGCCAAGACGGCCATCTTGTGTTTGGGATTTTGCTATGGGGAAGTCTTTTCAGTTAATCTGGCCTCGTAAGTAAAGTGTTTTTCCTCAGCAGTTACAACTTTTTAGTCTTTTGACTTGAAACCAGCTCAGACATAACACACATACCTCAGTCAGCGACAGAAGTTGCTGGACTCTGTTTCAGCAGAGGTTGCTGTGTGCTGTTCTGCATAGGGAACATAGCCAAAATCCTGCCTCAGCATCCACAAGGAGCAGAATGTGGCTTCCAGGGGCTTCTGATTGTCCCCTCCCTGGCTATGAGGTGGCCCCTGCTGTGTTCAGAATGTCACTTGCAGCTGCCCCGGGTGCAGGGGGTGATGCTCATGATCCTGACTCAGATTCACACGTGGTTTGGAGGAGCCCCACTGGCACCAGAGCACACAGCCCTGCTGGTGCCACCAAGGTCCTACTCTGCAGAGCCCTCAGGTCCTGCTGAGGGTTGGAAACCTCCAAGCCAGTGCCTGCACCATCTCCTCTTTGCTTTGTTTGAGTTTCTGTTCGTGTTCACTTTGTGATTTCTTTTTCTCCATTCTGCTTTGCCTTGGTTTCATTCCTTGCTGCACACCCATCTTATTATTTTCATTTGTCTTTTCTGTTCTTTTAGTTTCCACCTTTCAGTTAAGCATGTGCTCCCTCTCCTCTGAGCTTCATCCTCCTCCTCCTCCTGCTTGCAGTAACTGGGGTGCTCCCGCCCCTGCTGCTTTGCCATCCTCACCTCCTCCTGCCAGCGCTGGCTCTTCATCACCCACTGTCCCCAAGCCCACCAGTCAGTCCTCTCCCAGATCCCCATGGAGAGCCAGGGAGCCCCCACAGCTTCTGCACAGGCACTCGGCCTCCGAGCTGCCAACAGCCCCAGGTTCCTCCCCTCCAGCCTGCCCAAACCGCAGGAACGTATCACCAAGCATCAGACGAACCTCTCTGTCTCCACCACCTCCCCATCCTTCCCACCTTCCCTTTGCCTCTTGCCAGCCCCTCAGGCGCTCTTCTCTTTCACACTCTCTCCGGTCTTCTGCTTCCCCTGCCGCAAATGCACCACCTCTGCAGAGGGGTGACATCCTGCAGCCACGCAGTCCCACCATCCTGCCTGCCATTCCTGTCCCGCCTGACAGGCTCAAGGGACACACAGATAAAGCAGGCCAGGAGACCTTGGCAGATACACCTGCGAATGACCATCCTGAAGAACAAATTGCTTTAGGCCCCTCTGGGACCCAGGTGAAAAGCACGGATGGGTCCTTCTTTCCACACCTAGGAGCTGCACCTTCCTCCCCGCTGCCTACCATCACCAGCCCCCCCAGCTCCTTTGGCCAGGCTCCCTCCCTATCCTCCCATCCATCATCTCGTCCTCCACAGCAGTGGTATCAGCCCATGTCACACTGTCTTCCATTGCCTCCCCCGTACGCTGCTGTGTCTGAGGTGGCTATGCCCAGGAGGAACCCTCCTTACATGACTTCATCAGCCATTACCCACTTGAGTAAGTACTGATTTTGAATGAGTTGCCACCTGTAGAAAGCCTTGGCTTGCAGCTATTCAAAAAGTCCTGTTGGCACTGCCCATGACCGATAGAAAAAGAGCTGAGAGACCCAAGGCTACTCCTTCTATAACTGCGGTGGAAAAGTATCAAAATCACTCGGGACTGGTTCAGGGGACCTTCTGAGCTAAATGGAAGGTAAAAAACAAGAGTTACAAGACCAGGGTGCTGTAGCTGGGTTGTTGCAATGCATATTCGTAGTGTATTAGCCCAGAAGGAGACTTTTATCATTCAGCAGAGTCAAGTGGCATTTGGCAGTGAGCTTTGGACAAAACCTATTTTCAGCTGGTTCAAACGTAGTTTCTTCTTCTGAAGCTGGAGGCCCGGTCTGCAGTAGACTTGTTGTCTGTGTAGCACTATTGGTAGAGGTTGTGATTTTTATTCTTTTTTTTAAAGTGGTATTTCTGTTACCAGCAAAAGATATATCATGGATTTTGTTATAGATACACAGAATCTCCTGTGCTTGTGTAATTTATTTCATTCTAGAAACTCTCTTCCTGTTATAAACTGCATTTAGAGTTGAGGGCTTGTCACTATAACTATTCCAGCAAATCTTTTTCATTGCAGGCACATCAAGGGCTTGGGTCTGCCACTTTGCATATGGTCTTGATTTCTAGTGCTTGTTTAAAGCCTGCGGAGTTAGAACAGTTATGAGCAATGCCTATTTGCAATTCAGATCACACATTTTGTGACTTGGATCCATTCCTGTTTATAACCACATATAATGCTTAAATGATGTGCCTAGAAAAGGAAGAAAACCGAGAGACATTTCCTTTCACTTTCTGCTAAAAATATTACAGCAACCACCGGAGGCTCAGTCCTTCAGCTGATATAAGTCCTTGAAATCCACTTAGTTCAATAAAGTTATTTTAAACTCACATCAGTCCATTATTTTGACTCAGTTCAATTTTTGCCTCGGGCTGGCCTCTAATTAGGTGGGTGTAGTTTTGCAATTACAATTAACTGTACCCACAATGAATTACTAGCTATTATGTTCATGAACCCAAAAGGGCTTGAAACATTTAAAGTATTTCTAATAGCAGCTATGGTTCATTTCAAGAATGGAATTGGGAGTGTGAAGTAATGGTAGAAGTAACCACAGAAATAAGGCAGTATTCTAAGAAAACCTAGATAAGAAGAAAACCAGGCTGCTAATGTTAAATACAGTTTCCAAATGCTCCTCAGTCCAAATCTGCCTGTCTTTCAAAATAACACTTACTGAACAGCTGAACCTGTGATTATGTATTAGGAACAGCCTGTTCTGAGGGAGAGTAAATTGGGGAAATACCCTTGGAGAGGTCTATTTGTTTAACTGGCCCATTACTGACAGGCAAAACATTGCAAGGGGGGTTACCCACCACCAGCCCCTCCAACAGACTGCTGCTTTGAGGAGCTTCTCAGGTCCCTGGGGTGCTTGGAGCTGGACTCTCCCCCCGATACTCTGCAAGATGAGCTGAGGCTTCATGCTTGCTGTGCGACAGAAAGGAGGACATGTCCCTGTAGCCCATAATTCTGGTAAAAAGCTCACCTTAGCTAAATGGAGTTGGCTGATGTAGTTTGTTGTGTCCGTGTAGAAAGCTATGAGAGAAGAAGAAGATGCCAGTTACAAACTGGGAAGCGTTGTCTGGGCTCTGATTTTGGCATGGAATAAAACTCTAGCCCAGCCAGGGAGAAGAGGAGGGAGAAGGCTAGTTTATCAGTGACAGGGTCTCACTGGAGGACACAAGAGTAGCTGAGTGACCGCTGATGCAACCACTGTCTCCCATTCTTCTACGTGCTTGGTGCCTCCATGAATTGCTCACTCATCTCGTAGTCAGGTCATGGCCTTGGGAGCGGGAACATCACCCTGTGTAGGGCCTGGAGGAGAGAGTCCGTGCTTTCCCATCTAACTCGCCTTCTCTGCATTTCAGGCCCAGCACTTCCACCTGGTCACCCCAGTGGCGCTGCTGTGATCCCTGCTTCATCTGGGGGGCCCCCACCTCCACCNAAGGGGTCGGCACTGAAGATGGGTCAGTGTCAGGGCTCGCGGCGGCTCTGGCTGGTGCCAAACTAAGGAGAGTCCAACGGGTAAGGAGGTGGCAGTGGGACTCCCTCAGTGGGTCTTCTCCGCTGTGGGAAAGCCTTGGTTTGGTATAATAGTCTGCAAATCCAGCATGAAGCATGGTGACACGTGCTTCAGCTGAGTGTTGGGTGAACTTTTAAGTGTGAGTCTGTAGTGCAAATAAAGCTGAGCAGGAAATGCTTGGTGGAATTTCTGCTCTCCAGAAAATATTAATGAACAAGTGGCTACAAGTTCTCACATTGCCAGGATGTCATTACTTCTGCCACTGTACTATCTGTTGGTGTTGTCAGTCTTCGTAAGTGGTTAAAACTGCACCATGCTTACAAAAAACAGCATAGACTGTTGAGGGCTCATGTCAGTAGGCGTCCACTTAGGTAAGGGCTGCATAGCCATGATAACCCTAACCATTAATAAACAGCACTGTGGGTGTTTTCATAATTTGCCCATATATCTGCCTCACCCAGACTCTCCTGGTTTTAGTAAGACCCGTGTGGATCTGCTTCCCAAAGCACAACACATGCTGTCTCTGGTTTGAGGCTGGGATTGTGGTCACTGTTCCTAATAATTAGGGAAACTAATCATTAAGGGTGTGGATGTAAATGAAACTCTTCTCATTAATTCTAATGTTGATTTCTGTCTTAAGCCAGAAGATGGTTCAGGAGGGTCCAGCCCCAGTGGGGTCTCTAAGAGCGATGCCAATCGAACAAGTAGCGGAGGAGGTGGAGGAGGCCTAATGGAAGAAATGAATAAATTACTGGCAAAAAGGTTTGTACTTAAACTTCACTAAATGCTAACATGAGCTCTGCTACAAGTTGTAGAGCAAGTTGGCAGTCATTTTTGGTTAGCAATGGGTCATCTTGGTGCTTCTTTGCAGAGATGTTAGTTACCAGCATCATCTGGCATTTGATATGAAATGTGGATGTTGCAGCAACGGTACCTGGCAGAGTTTAGCTGCTGGAGCAACTCCTGCAGTGTGGCAACTTTCAAAAATGGTGACAAATATATCTGCTGTGGTTTTGCCATTTTACCAGTTGTATTTCAAAGTTATTGTCTTTGGAAAGACAGAAAGAGAGCTCCTATGAAAAGAGCTCAGACAAATCATTCTTTATGCAACACATTCAGGATGTTTGGCCCAAATAAATGAACAGAAGTGCAATAAAAGGACAATATCTTGGCAGGTAGATTATTATCGAGTCTCAGTGTGTTTCAGACAGTCTAGCCAAGTTATTCTCCACTTGAGCAAGTTGTAATATACCAGCTGTTAAAAGGCATTAATTCCAGTTATTTTTGCTTTCTTGTTTTCCCCTGATTCCATCAGCAATGTTCTCTCAGACTATAACTCCCAAGATCCTAGTGTTAGATGTTATGGTTTTAGTGCTAACTTTTTTTTTTATTATTATGAATAGTGAAAAAAAAGGATAACTAATAAAAGGAAGAGTAGGTACAGTTGTATAGTGTATGGAAGTGAAGTTTTTAAATAATGTTGTCTAGTATCAAAACAATTTCCAGTTCAGAGAGTCTGATTCCAACTCCCCTCCATGTCCTGGTCATTTCAGAAGGAATTCTGAACACATACTGTGAATGCAGTCCTTGGGAAAGCATTAAATGAATACAGAACAGTATAAAAGTTACCAGCAGTATAATATATCAAATAGATAATTTTCCATCTTTTCAGAATTAAAATAGTCTAATAGCTTTAAAAAATAATTTCCTGGTTCACCTTCTGTCTGTTTTGTGCTGCTACATACCAAGACTGACCTTGCTGAACTGGAAGATGTCTGTAAGCAAAGTAAGCTTCAGTGACTAGATGCTGGGGTAACTGGCTCTGTTCAAGCAAATAAGCTAAATGGACATATCATATGCTTGGATACGGAATTACTACACAGTTCTGTGGTTTTAGGCTAAAATATATTTCAGCAGTGGAATCTGTGTGTCTTAAGGTATTCATATCCCTTCGTTATCTTAACAAAAGCACCTGCACTGCCATGAGCATTGTGTTGCCTCTACTCTGAAAATAACTGAGCTACAAATCCTTTTCTAGGGAGCTGACAGCAACAGAATTGTCTCCTAAATTTTGCTTCACATGAAAGTCATTGAAGATACACAAGTGTCAGGCAAGGATGCAGTCTGGGTACAGGCCATTAAACTGACCATGAGGGGCCTCCTTTTTTGCTACAAAACCCTTTTATGTATGATGGCAGAGAACACAGAAAGAACGTGGCCCTGCGTTTCAGGTTGCTCTTACTGAGTTGGCAGCTAGAAGGTAAAAAAGATGTTTATTAAACTGAGCATGTTCAATACAGAAATAACTGAGTGATGAGCATGGGATCTCAGGGGCCCTTTTCTGAGCAGAAAACTACATGCTTAGAAATCGGGAATGAGTCTAATGCTGGAGAAGTATTGGAGGAAAACGCTTCTGAGAGCTCAGGTGGTATAAAATACAGCTCTCTAGATTTAGTGGCCCCTGTGAGAGCAGCCTTTTGCTTCAGGACTGAAGTACAAGCAGAATAATGAACTATCTCACAAACCGCTATCATTTCTAGCCCAGTTAAGCTTGTTGCAAGACATAAATCAAACTCTGGTCATTCATCCTGACAAATATTTCCCTGGATCAGGTGCGTAACCATGATAACATTTTTCCTCATAAATATCATCTAAATATTGTAGAAAGAGTATCAAAAATATTACTGATCTAATAAAATTATTAATGCAATTCAGTGTCTGGAAAAAAATTCCACAGAGCACTGTGTTCTACAAACACATACATGTGTTTCACTCCTCTGGTTTTTTGTCAAATTCACATCAAATCCTCCAATTTGTGAATCTGGTGAGGCTTTTCTTTTTCATATCTTTTGCCAATGATATGAAAAAAAAAATCTTCTGACAAACTTCTGGCAGTTTTGAAACTCAGAAGCTTGTCCAATTGCCACTTGGCTTTTTTTTTGGGGGGGGGGGGGGGGTTAATTTTGTCCACCTTAAAATCAAGNAAAAAAAAAAAAAATCTACTAATGGTAGTGTTTGCAGGTTGATGAGGATAGGGATTAGCACAACCAAAATCCATCTAGAGACTAGAGCTGCAGATCCCCTAGTTGTCTGAAATGGGAAATTGGATGACTAGAGAATCAGTACCTGGCACACTTGAGCTCTGTTTAGATCCTAAAAAAGGGTTGAAAATCAAGAATTTGTGGGCTCTTTTTTCTTCAGCCAGTGTAGCTTAACACCAAAGAAGTTTTACCATGCATTCTTCAAAGAGAAACAACTACATCTTTGTTCCCTCACATGTCCCTTTCCTCCAGGGGGTGGATTGCAGTTATTTGCCACTTACTTCTCAGGGTGTTTTGCCTCTCTTCAGGAAGCAGGGCAGATTAAAGGTCTCAGGTCCTAACTCAAATTTTGCAGATGCCAACATCACCTGCTGGTCCTGGGACAATGGGGTTCAGGAGCTCTGTTGCCTTTGAAGTGGATTTAAGACAACAGTAATCTCCTGTCACTCACTAAAGCCACTTGAAAACCCATGCTGGTGCGCTCCTGTTTCCTAACTTCTGGCCTTCATCCAGAGCTTTCCCACCGTGGAAGGAGTAGGCATCTTGGCTGAGCAGAAATGGTGCCCTCTCTTTCCTGGTGAGGATGGCCCTGGGATGAAGGACCGTTTGAACTGTCTTCCCAGAACATAGGAGGACTGCTACAAGATCTTCCTGTGGTGTGGAACGGGGATGAGGGTATATAGGACAGGTGGCCAAATGATGCTGAGAACATAATGTCATCACTGCAATACCCACTTGATCCACCAATGGAGTGCTGGGTTGGTCTCAGAAACCCTGGTGGTAATTTGGTTTGTTCCTCCTGCGTAGGACACAGGAGCCACCACTCTCTGAACCCTAGAGAGAAGCCAGCCCTTTCTCACCCAGTTTTGTAGCCAGCTGTGCTTACTTCTTCCACTTCAACACATTTCTTTATGTTCTGCACCCTGTGTTCCTGCCTTAAACACCGCCTTGTAATATTGCCCCTCTCCCTAAGTCGTATCACCAAGGTCTGGATTTCTCACCTCCACCCCAATCCTACGCGACTGAGCACATGCAGCCTTTGTCACATTCCCTAGGATGAGCTAAGTAAATAATAACTCCCACCAGAGCCTGAATCAGCCTTCCCAGATGGAGGATGTGTTTCTAGGGGGCTGACTGTGTGTCCTATCTCGTATTCCTTTGCAAAGGAGGAAAGCAGCGTCGCAGTCAGACAAGCCAGCTGACAAGAAGGAAGAGGAAAGCCAAAACGTAAGTGAAAGACTCCTCGCTGTTGCGCTCTTGCAAAGTTGATATTCTGCCTTGTAAGCTGAAGTCCTGTGCTCACTGACTGTGTGTGGCAAGCAATGACAAGCAGTGCTGACCCAGGAATAGACTTGCACATTCCAGCAAAAGCTAAATGTAACTGCTTCCACCTTTCCTGGGAATGGCACCCTGTAAACAAGAACTGCCGCCTTATTCAGAGGTGAGGCTTGTCCAAACCAGCTCAATAGGTGCTTTCTCATGGTCTGATCTGACACTCCAGAGGGCCAGTGTGACCTGGATGGGCTGGAGAGCTGGGCAAAGAATGTTTTGCCATGCTAAAGGGAGAGAAACGTTAAAGTTTAAATGGACTTGAGCCATATCTTGGCAGCAAAGCCTGTTGAGCATGCTTGGAGGAATCTCGCTTTTGTACCAGCTGTGCTGCCTCTGATTTCCAGACTAGAAAAGGACTCAGTGCTTCACCTCCAGAATTAAGTAATGTCCTGTTTTTCTCTTTGTAGGATGATGCTAGCACCTCTCCTTCACCCAGTACACGAGGTCCCACCCAGCAGCAGCAAAATTCATCAGGTATTATATCAAACTACTAGTGACTTAGTTGTCTTCTTAACCTAGTCTTCTCCACCACTCTAGACTCTGGGTTCATCATCCTACTTCTGAGCACAGCAGCAGTAACTAACAGAAAAAATTCCCAAATGCCTATTGTTTTAAGAACTGTATTCAGCAAGAAATGGAGATTTTTACATGCTTCACAGCCGAGAAAATGACAATACAGCCAATTTAGCTAAAGGGGTCTAGATATCTAGCAGAGGACCTGTGTCTTCAGCATTGTGCACCTGAATCTGCTAAGAGAAAAAAGCTATATTACTTTTGGTAGTTCAGCTGTCCTGGTTAATGCAATTGAGGTTTGGGTCTCAAACTGTTATCCTTCCTTAACCCTGTAGTTTGTTGCAGTAAGCTTGATTGTAAGAGTTACTGGTTGAAATTAAGGAGCCTCCAGAATAGGTTTTCCCTAGTTGAAATAATTTTATCTGAGTAGGTAAGCTGCAAGCCAGTCAGATTCAGTATTGCGTCAGCCTTGGCTTTCAAACACACTAAAAGAAATCCCTCCCAAGGGAATGAGTATTTAATCACTCCAGCTTCCTTTTGGAACAAAGCCATGATTTGCGTGTTTTGCAAGGGAAAGGAAAGAAGCCAGAAGAAAGGTGTACAGAAATGAGGAATGAGATCTAGAGATTTCCTAGGAGTGCCCATAATTCTTTTAAAGAGCTTTTTAGGATCTCACATAAGAGCAAACCCTTGTATATAAAGTTGTATGTTACTCAAGTCGCTGAAAACAGTTGACTTTATTTTAGACTATTTGCACACAAGGACAATAGTAAGTGTTTTCAGTAACAAGAGTTATGTAGTGCAGCTTTGGGGAATGTTCCACGAGTTAGAAATGTAGACGACATTAAATAAATTCTCTGTGAAGATTTGCATAGTGGGGGTCTCACTGCCTTTTTATAGATACACCCACATTTTCTGCCAACTATGCAGACAAAAAAAAAAAAAAAACAAAAACCTAAGGCTTTTTAATTTGAAATACAAATGAATGTTGTACAGAATAAAATAAGCCTTGCAGCAATTAGCCTGCATTTCTTAATAGAAGTGATTTGTGCTTTTCCTCCTACTGTTCCAGTTCCATGTCTTTTTAGTATTGTTTAACTATCCAGTCCCTAATTAAAGGGATCACTAAACGGATTTTTGCCAATGTTTTCTCTCTAATGTAGGCAACCATGCTCATGCAGTGCTCCTGCTTTGATGGATCCTCACTGAATGAAAGCAGCTGTATAAGACCATGAACTTCTCGATTTTTTTTTTTATTATTGTTAGAGAAAAGATAATAAATATTAACTTTCCATTTTTATTTTCCAGACTCTGGGAAGAAGCCATGGGAAAGGAGCAATTCTGTTGAAAAGCCTGTATCTTCATTACTTTCTAGGTGAGCTGCATGGGGTGTCCCTGTGGGTGGCTAGCAGTCGGGCTGGTCATGCTGTCCCCATGGCATGTGCACAACTCACGTCTCATTTCATTCCATTGCTGTAGAAATCCATCAGTGGTGAAGAGCTGTGAAGCTAAGAGCCCCACACAATCCCACGTGTCTTCTAGGTACTGGCTAACAGCCTGGCTTCTTAACCATCTTGGCTTGTCCTTTGGCTACTCCCATCATTCAGTGCTAATGTCCATCTTCTGTCACATCTTTTACTCATTCTCTTACAATCTGTCTGTGTCTGCACAAAGTGTGAAGTTAGAGTGTGTCATGTCAAAGGCTTGTTCTGTGGAAACAGCCCCCTGCTCGGGTGGGCACAGGCATCACAGACATTAATTACACTTAAGCAAGCACTTAAAGCATCCTTGCTCATGAATCAGAGGCAGCGCACTGTGCCACGTGGAAGGCAGGGTTTGGAGCATCTTTTTACAGCAGGTTCAGAATGACCCCGTCAACAGGAGATGTTTTCATTGTCCAATCTCTGCCGAAATTCTAAAGCAGAGGCAGAATTGATCTGAAGAGCTTGTAACTGGGAGAAGGGAGCTTATTCCTCCATCCACGCAGCTGCCATATATGCATGAGCTGGAAAAAGGCCCAGCCACAGACAGGGCATTCAGAAATACAGGGCCCAAAAGCTGGCAGGTGTCAAAAGCTGAGAAGCATAAAGTAGGACTCCAGATGTCCCCTCAGTCAGAACATCCCAGCTGCAGTATCACCCACATTCTTATTCACAGAGACTGAGATTAAGTTTGATATTGGACAACTAAAGAGATAATGCCTTCCAGGGCTGGTCCAGTACTGCCCAGTGTTACTGCAATAGTGACCACTGAGGCGGATGCATAAGCTGAATGAGGAGGTAGAACACAGACATGTAGCATTTACTGCAAAGAAATGTCCTTCATTTTATGCTGTTACTGGTACAACAGTGCTGATAGTCTGCAGAGAGAAAGTTGCCAATGGCAACTATCTGCATGTACTTGCTGCTGCATTAAAGATGCTGGAACATGCCTACCCAAACATTCAGAGGGATGCACCAGTGTTCCTAGAGGAAAACATGGTCTCTCTAGCTCTTCTAAAACCAATGGGACATATTGGTTCTAGGAATTATATGTGAGTTTCCAATAGATAAAGGAAGACCATTCTCATTGAAAATGGGAATGAAATGGGGGCTATTTAAAGCAGCCATCCAGTGTGCACCAGCTGTGTTCTGCAACGCCATTCCATCCTGGGAGGAGGAGTTCAGTGAGAATTTTTTTTCCCCTTGTTTGACACCTGGAGTACTGCTCACTCTTTGCTTGCTCAAGTTACTTTTGGGGGGGGGAAGTGGAGCAGGTTTCAAAAGCTCTTAGCAGTGACCTGTTTCTGTTCCTGTTCAGTTTGATGACACTTGTATCTGCCTGACCTCCCAGCTTAGCTGTGAGATGGTAGGACACACATTAAGATTCTCCCAAGAAAGGATTACAAGACCAAATGCACCCTCAGGTGCAGCAGAATCTCCTCCAATCCCCAGTGTGTGCCCAAAAATGACAGCAAAATTACTTGAAGTCTCTTCTACGAGTTATACAGCATGGTTAATTTTTGAAATGTATTGTAATTACTGATTAAAAGAGAACGTCAAGCAGCTTCTGCTTCCTTAATTTATTTTATCACCTGTCATCAGAGTTCAGCCCAATGACTAATACTGTCCTGGAAGACCGATAACACTCAAGTGTACTGGCCATTAAGGGCTGATGGGCTTTGTTTCTGGGCCAAGAAAAAGCACCCGTGCTTCACATTGCTTTCAACAAGCTCCGCTGAATTCAGGCCTTCCAACAAAAGGATTATTGGGTTATTATTTTCCCTATAATTTTCTCCTAACTTATATTCTACTATTACTTCAGCACCTGATAAAGGCCTTCGTGGCCAAGACAGGGTTGCTGTGCAGAAAATACGAGTGTGAAAGAGAGGAAAGTGGATATTTACCTTACAAGTTGCAAATGCAGCCATAAAATATATTGCTAACAGGATTTATCCCCTGAGATCATCTCAGCGCTTTCTAGTTTGAAATTATTGAGACACCCAACACCAAAACAAACAAACAAAAAACTAAATTCTGTTTCAGTGCAGTCTTTGTGCTCCCTTGCAATATGCCTGCAATGGGAGAAAGCAGCATTTTCAAGGGTCGGGCTGTGCACGGGGGAGCAGCGCTGATCTCCAGCTGCCAAACTCTCCCGAGCAGCACAAGAGGGAGCCTCCGATCCAGCGCTCGAAAGCACGGGTTGCTCCTGCTCTGGCATGGATTTCGCCCATGCCATCAGGTGGGTGTAGCTTGGCGTTCACAGCGAGGAACTGACTGCCTTTTTTTGCCCTCTTCTTCCGTTTCTCAAGGATGAAGCCAGTGAGCAGCAGCAACGATGTGGCTATGGATGCCTTAGATTTTGATCGGATGAAACAGGTGAGTGGAAAAGGTCTTTTGCACTTCAGAGGTTTGATGAGCTACCCATTTTCCCCCATGCATGCGCTGTACAAGCAAAACAGCTGTTCAGTCTTCTGATGTCCTCTATAACTAGGTGTTTAGGGGAGGGCTAGCTGGTAAGCAGCAAGAGAGCACAGTCTCACCGCTGTTTGATGGAGATGTCTGTACGGAAACATGCAAATAAATATGCCAGCAATTCTCTGTGTCCTTGGCCTGGGAGTGCAGACATAGCTGTTAGTAGTGCTAGGCTCTGATGGTCAGCGGAGGTTGGGGGACGCAGCACAACCGTGTTAAACTTGCATTTTCTTCCACCGGCGAGAAGGCAATTCTGAGCAGCTGACTTGTGTTTTGTCTCATCAGGAAATATTGGAGGAAGTTGTAAGAGAGTTACACAAAGTGAAAGAGGAGATAATTGATGGTAAGAAAGAGAAAAATTATTATTTTTCTCATCTTTATGACTAATTTCCCATAGATAAGATGGTAGGAACTGCAGAGAGTTCCCTGGTGTTTTCAGACTTCTCTGAGCAGCTGTGATTTATACACACATTTGAAGAACAAGCGCCTACCTTATCTGAGCTCTGATCGTGACGTTGTGTTTACATCCTTTATGTTTATGCTGTTGACGAGCATTTTCACCCCCAGCCTGTGAGAAATTCACTGGCCAATGTTTCTCACAGGTGGGAGGGTGAGAAAGGGCCTACCTGTAGCCCATGGCATGTCAATATATCACAATCAGGGAGCGTGAAATTGCTTGTAACTAGCTGGCCACACAGGTCTGGGATGAGGAGGGGACAGAGGTACCAAAATGAAAATCCTTCCCGAGCATCTTCCATAGGCTTCCTGGGCTTGAAGAGCTGTTTCAGACCTATATTAGAGCTTTCCAAATAGCCACGTTATCTTTCCAATTCATTCAAAAGTGCAACAGCTGTACTAAATGTATCAGCCCTTTTTTATAAAACACTCTGCACTATGCAATTAAGTGTATTTTTCAGAGCCATTACTGAAACACACAGCAAAATATTTGAACCCTGCATTAGGGCATCTGAAGATGCACGTCCACACCCTTTGTGCCCCATCTTAGATTCACAAAGAAGGGGGAGAAAAAAGAGGAGACTGTAAGATAGCTAAAAACCCATTCCCTGTCCCCTTGCCCTAGACTCATACGTGGACAAAACAGTTTGCAGTTGAGGAGACCCTCACCCTTAGGCTACAGTCCCAGCAGCTTGGCCCTCGGAGCCTCCCTAGTTCATTCCAGTGCAAAAAAATGACATTCATATAAACCACAGATGCAACTTCTTGAGCCAGTACTGCAGTTTGCAAGCAAACAGCTGACTGCTTACCCTTACTCATCCTTTTACCCTCCACTCATCCTTTTACCAGCGTGTATTTGCTGCTACCTCTACACTTAGCCTTTTCCATCACACTGGGTATAACTTTATGCATTAACTCTTTGGTTTGGTTTTCTAGCCATACGGCAGGAGCTGAGTAGAATCAGTACAACATAATGATTGCAAAGCATTTGGACGGTACTAAGAATGCTAGGAAGATCGGATCATTTCTAAGTGTACCAAGGTCATGCAAGATGGTGAGAGAGGACACCGGCACTGTCTTTGTTCTTATACCCTTTTTATTAGCAGACTCAGCACACTTTGAAGCTTGCTGCTGCCTTGGATTCGCTTCATTTTAAAAGTCTTAATCTAAAGAATATTAAATTTTAAATTTCTGGATTTTTTAGATTTCATCTGACACTGCACATTGGATTTGTCAGCCTTTTTTGTATTTTGTATTTGCTTATTTAAATGTATTACCTTTCTTTTTAGTAGTAGATAAGAACACACGTGAACCATTTGCTTTTGATAGATGACTTCAAAGTAATTTTACTAGTAGTCTGCAATGTAAATGAAGATCCTTTGCCAACAGAAACGTATTGTGGCATCACCAGAAGAAACAGAGACGTTAGTTGTCAGCCAACAAGTTCTTTGTCTCAGAGTTATCACAATATAAAAAAAAAAAAAAATGGTACGTCGGTGCATCACAGTATCTGTGTTCATATTGGTAATAAACTGTTTATTGTCCACATG
Source organism: Thinocorus orbignyianus (assembly GCA_013400375.1). Taxonomy (NCBI): domain Eukaryota; kingdom Metazoa; phylum Chordata; class Aves; order Ciconiiformes; family Thinocoridae; genus Thinocorus; species Thinocorus orbignyianus. The sequence goes on along the minus strand of VXBW01003219.1, from coordinate 113,416 downwards.
GCCCTGCCTGCCTTTGTTTCATTTGTCCCTTGAGCTCCCACGCTTTGATGTCACTTGGGTTGATGGTGAGAAGGTGGTGACTCACTGTGGGGTGGCCCCTGTGCCCAGCCAGGGCTGCAGAGGGGAGAGCCTGAACCTGTCACAGCTGGTGCAACAGCCACAGCTCTGCTGCCTTTTCCTGCCATGGCTGAAAAAAACATCCCACCACCTGCACTCAGTAAGGGCTTCCAGTAAATAAAAGGGAGGTAGTTATGCAGAACAAGGCTACTGAAGGCATTAGGAGAGCGCAAGCGGAAATAGCTGGCACAGCACTGTTGAATTAGAAGCTTAAGGGGAGTAATTTCTTAATATCTTACATCTTGCATTTGTCTTGAGCTTCATATCATGGGAAATGAAGTCAAAGATACGAGTACAGGACACTGAACACTTAACAGCACACACCCAGTCATATATTCCAGGTCATGCAGTTTTTTTCCCCTTAACTACTGTTCTTTCCACCAGTGCAACCTTGGGGATTTCTGCTTGACTTAGTTTGGTGCAAGCTTTACACCACAGTAGTCTTGATACCATCTTCTTAATAACTCTGTGCAAAAGGCCAAAGATTGGAGTTCAGCTATGGAAATCTGTCAAATATTTTCCAAGCCCCCTGCTTTGCTTTAGGCCTTCTGAAGCTTTTCTTTTAAAAGCCAGGCCCCAGGAACGGTTTTGGGAGCAGAGCCTGGTGCAGCAGCCCAGGAGAAGCTGTGGCTGTCCTCTTGCTCACATCCCCCAGAGCTCACGGAGCATGGCACAGGCAAGAGACACCACCAGGTCCAGGAGACCCAGGAGAGGAGGTGGGGTGGGGCGTACTTTGCAGTCAGTTGTAAAATGTTATCTGCTTTGGCTTAGAGAGCAGGCAGTTGTCCTTCAGCGTTCTTCAAAGAAACAATCTGCCTGTTAGAAATGTAGGTTTTTTACAGCGTAGTTAGACTTTAGGTGAGATACGGGAGAAATGGGAGAAATTGGGAGTTTAATACAGTGGTGAGCTCCAGACTGATCCTGATGTCTGCAAGCTGTTGAATGACAGCAGAAGGTGAGAGACAGGTTAAGATGTCCACATCGGAACTAAAGCAGGCAGACGTTGATGAACACCACAATATGACAAGGCCAGACCAAGAGAAAGAGCCTTCCTGGTAAGAAGAACACACATAAGCATCAGTAATAGCAAAGATTATAATGCTCTATGCATTATAATGCATAAATCTCATGTAGTAGCTCATGTTTCTTAATTATAAACCCATATAATGGCATACCAGGCAACGGCAAGTACTTTTCAAAACGGCTGCTTCTCCAATGATCACCACTGCTCAGTGAAACTCTCCCGTAATCTTAATTTAGCTTCAGGAAGTTGGGGCCTGGCACGGTTCATGTCTTGCCTTGGAATGTGGCATTAAGCCTAAGGTCAGTAATAACTGCCTTGTAACTCAGCCTAGATACGGCGTGCCCTCTGTTAACATCAGCCACCTGCTATAAATGAGTTTTTCCCTACTTTCTTCTACCTTTGCAGTTCTCTTGTAATTAAGACACAATGAGCTGAAGTTTGCACAGGGGCATTTAACGGCAGGGGTGGAAGGAGAAACTTGGCGGACAGGGGCAGGGAGCAGTCCTGGCATCACCAGTGCTTTGCTGGTTCCCACCTTAGTGACAGGGATGTGCAGGGCAGGTTATTTGCGGTGGTGGCGGCACTGCCAGAAGGAGTTCCCTCTTCCCCTCGTGGGTTCAGTTTGCCTGTGGGCTCTGGAGAGAAGAGTGTCCCTTCCAGCTGGGCTTGTTGAGGGCACTGCTGCAACAGGGCCTGCCACAGGCATTTCACATCAGCAGCAATCAAAAGGGGCATTAGCCTCCACTCTGACCAGTCCTCCTGTTGCCTCTTGCCAGAGCGTCAGTGTGGCCACCCATCGAAGGGGATCTGGATTAATTTTTAAGCAAAGAGAATTAAACCATACATAGCCCCAAGTGTTCTTTCCACACAAACCCATTTGCCCTGTGGTTACCAAAAAAAAACCAACAAACCTCCACCTGCTTCTGCAAAACTTTACAGGTAGTAGCAAGGACAAGTGCCGATGGGGAGGACAGGATCACAGTGTTCTCCAGCAGCACCCGCACGCACTGAAACACCACACATCTGCAGGCACCAAGCTTCCAGCCATTTCAGATTCAAAGCAAGGTGAGACTGTCATGGAAATACCGATGGGAGGCAGGATACAAGACTATTGCCAATTTTGGGTACCCTCTGTTTACACCACAGCCTGTGTGTCAGGTTAGGCTAGTAATCTATAGACCACATAGGTGACTGCATCATGGAACAGCTGAGTAAGGGAACTGCAGGAAGGTGACTCTCCATAAAGGAGAAGGACAGTAGTCAGATTGAAGAAGATAGCATAATCTTTATTATGGTTTTCATATTAACTTGCGACATTGGCCAAGCTTGATAAGGACACGCCTTATTGCTAAGGGCATCTTATGCTGGTGTCAGATGGCATTGGTGGGCACACCTGTAGGATATATGCCCAGGCAGAAGAGCTCCCCGGCTTAACGACAGAGCTCAGGGAGGAGATAAATTGAGGAAAATCAGGGAATGTGAGAGTGAGAAGTACTGCCGGAGTTGCAGTACTGCCTCCCATAACAGAAACCAAACAGGCAGACAGAGTTCCTGCTACAGAGAACTCCCTGTCTTCTCTCTGCCAGGATGAAAAAGGTAACTTTTTGGATAGGGGGGTGTGGGAATAAGTTCCTGCCCAACCAAGCAAGCATGTCTCCCCAGTAACTCTCCCACCTGCCCAGGTACCCTTAAAAAACAAATAGGAGGTTCTGAAAAGGGAACCCAATCACAATGAGAACGATAATTCACCGTCTATGGAGTTGTCGCCAGGGTTAAGTCATACTAAACTCACCATCCAAACATCCTCCACAGGGTTAAAAGCTAGCTGAAAGGCTGGGCCCAGAGAGTGGTGGGGAATGNGCTGGGCCCAGAGAGTGGTGGTGAATGGAGTTAATTCCAGTTGGTGCTGGTCACAAGTGGTGCCCGCCAGGGCTCGGTGTTGGGGCTGATTCTCTTCAACATCTTTATCAATGATCTGGACAAGGGGATCGAGTGCACCCTCAGTAAGCCTGCAGATGACGAGTGGGAGTGTTGACCTGCTTGAGGGTAGAAAGGCTTTTGCATGGGGATCTGGACAATCTGGATCGATGGTCCGAGCCCAAAGAGGTGAGGTTCAATAAGACCAAGTGCCAGATCCTGCATTTGGGTCACAATAATCCCATGTGGTGCTACAGGCTTGGGGAAGAGTGGCTGGAGCTGCCTGGCAGAAAAGGACCTGGAGGTGTTGGTCAACTGT
>VXBW01003219.1:90545-109412 GCA_013400375.1 Thinocorus orbignyianus | reverse complement strand
AGGTTGTAGAGAGGCGGGGATCAGTCTCTTCTCCCAAGTCACAGGTGATAGGACATGAGGAAATGGCCTCAAGTTGCACCAGAGGAGGTTCAGACTGGATATCAGGAAAAAATTTGATCCTGAAAGAGTTATTAATCATTGGAATGGGCTGCCCAGGGAGGTGGTTGAGGCACCAGTCCATCAAAAGACAGGTTGATATAGTGCACAGTGACATAGTTTCGTGATGTTTTTTTTTTTTTTATCAGTTAGGTTGATGGTTGGACTAGATGATCTTAAATGTCCCTTCCAACCTAGACAATCCTATGATACAGGAAGCTGAATATTGCGCCATGGAGTAGCAGCAACACTAAAGTAAACTAATAAAAAAGTGAAGCTCCTTACATGAACCCAAAGAACTCAATAGAGGTTCCCACACAAGTCTCTTCCTCTGGGAGAAGAGACACCTGAAGAATCAGTTAAGCCTGAAGTGTTAGAAGAAATCTTGTTCTTCCTCATCTTTTTCCAGAAAGAGAATGAGACCAAAATAATATCTGTGAATGAACCAGTATCCAGCCCCTCCATCACACAGGTATTTACCCAGATGCCAAAAGCTGACACAGGACGATAGGTTCAGCTGCCAGGTGCACCAGGCTAGCTCAAAGACAGACTGACTCACAGGATCCGGTGCTGTAGGACAAAGGAATGAAACTGTGTTTATTGAGGACATCAGGCTTCCCAGGTCTAATAGCACACTTAGAGAGAACAAAAGCAACGCAGAATAATCATTTTCTTTGTTACAGACATGGATTTCCAGAGGAAAACAAAAAAGTCACACTATTAGAGGGCAAGGGTATAAGAGGATCTTTGTATATCTATTCTGTTTTAACCACTTAGTAAGGACAAAAATAAGTTGTCAGCTTTGCAGGGTGGAGGGAAGTTTTAAGATGGCATCTGAACTCCTGACTCCCAGGATATCATTCTGCTTAGAGAAAGGCATGGTGTTTAAGGTTTTTCATGATGCAGAATTATTCAAGGGTAGCCAGAAACTGATAGTTGCAGAGGACAGGCAGATTGATTCCAGTGGGTAGACATGGCCAATGAAGGTTAACATGAAGAGCACAAAGTAAGACATGTAGGGAGAGAAAGAACCCCAGCACCATGTTCCCAGAAAGAAAAAGTTACAATTATTCTGAAAGCAGTTAGGAACAAATACTACCATCTTCTCTCCATGTCTTCACTGTCACATACTCCTATTCACAAAAAGGGTTATAATACAGAGAAGACCAAGAAAGACAGTCAGGATTAGTAACAATCTTGGTCAGGAACAATTAAATCTAGCACCTTTCACCCTCAGAAGGTCTTATAGTGGGGAAACAAGAAATTATGAATACTATTGAAAAGGCGAAGAGGGACCACACAGATCCTCTGGGAGCACATCCAGGCTGGTGACCAGATAGCAAGCAGAAGACTAAAGGAAGGGACTCTCCATGTCACACTTCATCTCCGCCACTTAGCGACACCGAGTATTAAATCTCAAGAACAGAAATGGATTCAGAAAAAGTTTATACAAAGCTCTGGAATAAGGGTCAAACAGCAGCTATAAAAATAATCATCAAAATTTACAAAAATACACACATATTTCATTGCATACATAAAAAAATCTCTGCTACCAGCCATTGCCAGAAGTAAAAAATTAGATTAGACAAGACATTGAGCTAAAGGCAGCTTTGTGTTCTCCAGAAAGCATCATTTGCTACTGCATGCCAGTCCTCCTGGCTTCTACAGTCCTGTGCACGCAGAGCATCCACACCTAATCTGGCACAAAGAGAACCCAGTCCTCAACTTCACGCATGCGTGCTCACACATACATGCACCATTCTCAGTTGCAGACCAGACCAAAGCTCACATGTGGCCCAGGAAGTTAATTCCAAGCCTAGGCCAAAGGTTCACATAATTATAGCTCTCTCTAATCTAGATTACAGTTGGATTCGATCTCCGAGGTCCTTTCCAACCATGTAGATTCTGTGATTCTAAGGGCTACATACACAAATATCCTGTATTAAAAAGTATCAGTAGTCTAAAATAGCACATCCAACTGCTTCATTTTCACATTCATCCTCTTGGTCTAAGGAGCACACACCAACGCTGCTTCAGCACACACAAACATCCTTCTGCTTCTGCAGAAAACTCAAGTCATTCAAATGAACAAACAAAACAGGGATGCAGCAGGTGGAGTTAGTCCATTAGCTCTCTTTTGCCAGCTTGCATAGTCTCTTAACCCTTGAATAAGGGCCAATAGTGTCATCAAAAACAAAGTCCCACAGGACTCGAATCCAGGACTGGTGATGTGGGAGGTTATCGTAATACTCTGCTGCAATCTTCTTCACCTGGAGGAAGAAGAGAGAAAACAAAGTTTAGCTGCACAGTGTCAGGTACGTGTCAGTCTTCAAGTACAGAACTGATAGCACAGCCATAACCTGAAGTTACTTGTTGTTGCTTGTGAGCTTCTGAAGTTCAGCCAAATGAGATGTATTTAAACACATTTAGATATTCTTAGCAGATTTCTGGTGTAAGTTTTGCCTCACAATGTCAGAAGCTGGAAGCTGATGGATCAGTGCCTTCAGTCAGAACTATTTTCTCCTATTTGGGAGGTGGAGGGATCTCCACAATGAGATGACTAATCCACCTTACAAATTGCCAAGATTCAAACACACATTGTATTTAAAGCCCTGCTTGCCAGTCGTAATACTTGTCTGCCCAGAGTTCTGAGTAGGAAAGAAATACCAATTGAGAGAATGTCAGCCACAGCCTTGCCTACACTTAGTTCCCTGTCCTCCATTCTGTCACCATCATGCAAATCTGAGGGACATGTTCTTCCAGCAGGCAGAGGAAATTGCAGGGGTGGCCCATTCTCTTCAGTCTGGTGTTAAAAATGCAAGATTCATTTCGTCTCTGTTACAAATCCCCAAGTCTTAATACTGTTGCCACAAGAGAAGCATTGCACATTGCTGGGGATGGCACTTGTAGTAAGGCTAGAACCACAGGACAAAGAGGTTTCAAACCTGGCACATTCAGGGGACTATGAGGATTCCCAAGTTGTCATTAGTCCCTGCTCCAGCTACATGCTCTGCTTTTTGGATACACTTATGAATCAGCAGAGTCTGTTAACTATCGTACACCTGCACATACACATCTTGGGCACAGTTTTATTACAGCTCCACCTCCTAGACAAACAAAGTTCTATTCTAGAGTAGCTTGTCCTGCTGGACAGCATGACTTACAGCTTTAGAAATCCTGCAGAATTTTAAAGCCAGCTATACCGAGCACAGTACGGGTTTGCAGTGAAGAGTAAAAGGGTTACATAGAAATTGCCATCTGGGAGGAGGGTCTCATCAGCATCTGAGGTGTAATGGCAGAATCTTAGCACAGCATTTTGACTGTCTGTGAAAAGGGAACAATCCCAGCAAACATTAAATTATAACCCAGTAGCACTCACCACCAGTTACCTCATTAATTCAGTTTCCCAGCAGACACTTCCCAGTGAGGTAGGTTGGGTAACATACAAACTCTGTTAAGATCTTTTACCTCTGTACTTCAGCTCCTATAGACTCCTTGTGCTCGTGGCATGGTAGTCTTGCACTGCATGTGGAAGATTCAGCTCAGGCCTGACTGTATTCCACCTTCCACTGAATACCTCTGATATATAATTTCCTATATCCTGCTTTAAAGTGTTGGTCTGTGCTTCAAATGTGGTTCAGCATTTTCCCTTAGAGGTATTTGTTAATGACTGGAAGAAGGGTGATTTCCAGGCACTCGGTAAGATCTCTGGAGACGCAGATACAGCTCCTTCTGTAACCAGTCAGAAATAATTTCGTTTGGGTTTTGTATCCTCCCATTTCTCAGATGGGTAATTGAAATAGCCAGAGGATGAGAGGGGGGACTATTTAGACAGTGAGCTCCCTTTAATGAAAGCCACTAGTGAGGCCTTATGCAAACACAAAGGAGGTCTTGGATACCCAGTCCCCAAAGCTTCACCTCAGCTCTGATGTGGTCATTCCCTCGCGCACTGCCGCTTACAGACTTTCCCTCCTACACCCATTTTAGAAGTTCTGCCTGAATTTTGATTAACAACAGTAATTCATCCCTCATCTATACTACTCAAGTAGTAGCAAACCTACCATTCCTCTCTTCCTCAGAATCCCCAAATATTTCTTATCCAAAGAAACAAAAGGTCTGAACCAGACATGTTTTCTCAGCTCCTTACATTATTCTGCAGAGCTCTTCATCATGTTAGACCGACCACCACAAAGGCTTCAGAAAGTCTTTCTGAACCACCCCTTGCACATGGAAGTGGAGGGATGGAGATTCACCGAAACCAGTTCAGCTGCTGGGAACAATGTCACAGGCAGTGGCTGTGCCCACTGGCTCCAAAGACTAACTAAAAATGACCCCAGTGATTAAGTAGGAAAAAATGGCTCAGAGAAGATGCCAATAAACAGCCTATGTTCAACCCAACAGTTTCTGCATCTTCAGCAAACGTGAGCAACAGCACAGCCTGGGCATAGTACTGAAGAGCTCAGGTGGACACAACACGCGAGTCTGGAAACTTGCCCTTAAATACATTCCATACACATATTCTGCAGTTATAACAGATATAAAACAAGTATTATCAGGTAATTACAATGATTAATCAAAATACTCAGCAGTGATTTTGAAGAAGGTCACACACCCCCTATTCTGGAAGAGGGCAGCCCAGTTACAGCTGGCAAGCTGCTTGCAAGCATCAGGTGCGGAGAAGTTAGCTACCCGTTTAGCATCTTCCTGCACAGTATGGTGGCAGCTCATTCTGAACGAGAAGCCCACAAGAGGTGACCAGGAGTGTGCTACCCTAGACCAGTGACTCACACAAACACAAAGTAGTTTTTTGTTCTCCGTGGCTTGGTGCTGGGTAGCACTTTGTGCAGAAAGCAGGCACCACTTGCACCATCAGCCAGGACCCTGTGGTCTGGGCAGGACAACTGTATGAAGTGTTCATAAGCAATGGAGAGGAGAAGGTAAGCTGCAATAAAGTGTTTTTGACAAGGAATAGGGAGGAAAATTTAATGAATGCAGTTAGAGGGAGGACTTATGAAAGGGAGGTGCGTGTTCCCACGTGGCAGGAAGGAATTTTAAAAGTTGTTTCTCTTTTACAATGGATTGACAGAAAAAAAGTTTCCTTACAAAACCACTTAATCTACTGTAATTTGTTTCAGCATTTCCAGATGTAAAACAAGATTATCTCCTCTCTACCTACCAGAAAATTTGGGGAGTGTGTGTGGGGTGAAAAGAATTGTTTTTTAATGCATATTCCCTTTTAAATACAACACTAAACTACAGTTGTTTAGTTTAGGCTAAAAGAGTCATCTTCCACATTGCATTCTGGGTGCAGTACAAAACCTGTAGAAGGCAGTTTCCAGGTAGCAAGTTTTGCAGCCAGGTCACACATCATCTCAAAGAAGATGGCACTGTGACAAATTATTCCAAGAACCTGCTTCTGATTTCCCCCTCAAACTTTCCATACTGCATTGGAGATCACCCATTTGCTTCAATTCTTTCCTCCTTACAGATCTCAACTTGTAAGTCTTAACTTATTGCTAGTTGATGAATGGAAGGTATCATGGAAGGACAACAAGAGATCACAAAGTCTGCAAGAAGCTTATTAGGCCCTTGGCACCTGGTATAGAGGGTTTTCTTCAAGCAGATCAAGATGGTAGGTAAGAAATCACTTATTTTAGACTGAAACTTTGCTTCTGGGTTTGTGGTTGTGAAGCACAGCAACAGGATCCCACTCCTACTCCATTGTATCAAATAGGCACAAAAGTTAAATGCAACCTCATATTTGACCGTGGCTGGTACACACCCTTTGTCCTGGGGCTGTACGGAAGCTAGAGATCCTTATGACAAGAAGCTGAAAAATGGTGTTTAGAATGCTAGAAGGTATATTACAGAAGTTCCCTCCACAGTCCTTGACCAGGGGAGGAGTGCTCAAGCTAACCCCCCTGGCCATCACAGGGTTAATGGAATCTGCAATTCAAAGCCAATGTCAAAACCATGTTTTCCAGTCTTGTCTGTCTAATAAATCTGGTTTCATACCATGTCTTTTCCTTTTCCCACAAGCTTAATGAGTAACCAGTTTGCCCCTGGTAATACTGCAGTTTTTATTGCAGTTTGTAAGAAGAGTACCGAGTTCCTCCTTGTTCTCCTGTCCCCTCTCTCCGTAAGTATATTCAGTCCTTCAGACAATGGATCTTCTTACTCATTTGGTAAGCCACACAGTACTTCACAGACTAGCCAAGTTGTATGTCTATAGGTTTGGGTTTTTTTAGAGCAGGTCTCTCATTATGTTATATTTCATGGTCTGTTGCATAATCTCTCATTATACTAGTGGGACAAGTTCTTACTGCACACTCATGTCACTCATCTGTAATATCTATAGGCTTACAGAATAGCCTAATTCTTCCTCTTTCAAATCTGTCACACTCCTAGGGTAAAGGTCTTTTCAGTGGCAAACATTACTCAGAACATTCTGAATGAGACACCTGTAACAAAGGACAAAGCTGAATTTGCTTTTCTGATAAGGAAGCGGAAGAGCCAGCTACTTTCCAAGATCAAGACCCAGTTATTCTATGATCCTACTTCTCCCCTGCTATCAATCAGGCAGGAATCAAATACTTGCCAATAATTAAAAATAACTACGCTGAGAGGTCACCTGTATTGCATAATTCAACTATTGAAAGCTCAAGTGCCTAGGAGACCAGATCCGAAAAAAAATCTGGACATATGCTGAGTGAAGAATTTTTGGGAGGTTAAGCAGAGGAGACCAAGGGGAAGTTTCTAACCCTACCTGTTCTGAAGTTCAAACACTAAAGCTATCCAGGGAGTATCTGTCCCCTTATCGCTTTCCACCAAAGAAGCCAGAAAATTTGCTTCTTAATTTGCAGAGAATGATTAACTTCCTTTAATGGACAGAGGCTTTTCTACAGTAACTGTCATGCCAAAGGATTTTCACTTCATAACAGATTTTTACTTGTAATTGATCACTCCAAGTTTGCCATATAGTCCTTTCAGGCAATAAGGGTTGACAAGCCTGGTATCTCCTCCACCAGCAGGGCAAGTCTCAGATGCCCAAGAGCTAGAAACACAGGAACACGAGCCTATGAAATTCAACTAATAACTCTATCCTCCTTACACAGGAGGGCAGACACTTCCAGCTGCTGCACTGCCTCGAGGAGTTAGGCTGAACTATTTGTGGTGTGGGTGGGGAAAAGCTTTTCAGGTCTCAATCAGGTCTGGTGCAACAGTCCCAGCAAGTTCAATTAGTCACTCACCTCCCTCGTGTTAAGATGCAGAGCTAACCTCCTCCTCTTCTTCTATTTACATTTCAGTAATCTAAGTATCTAAGCCTATTTAACAAGTTTGAACATCTGAAGCTAAAGCTAAGCTCACACACTTCCCAGCCGAGCTATTGGGTGTATCAGCAATGGGAGTGCCCAGCAGGAGAACCTCACCTGGGAATGGGGGGCTGCTTTACCCACTGCTCTGAACCTCACCAGGAATAGCCAGCTTCTCCAGGACAGACTTCCAGCAGTAATAAAACAGATCTGCAGGCTATATCGAGGCTCCCCACACCCTTCTACACAACAAGAAAATCTCCTCTTGTTTTGAGTCCCCTCTCACACAGTGTTTCTGTGACGAAGAACATTGACCCATGAGGCAGGGTTTGTCTGGATGATAAAAGTTGTAGAAGATATGCAGTAGTGGGGAGGCCACAGCTCCTGAACCTCAGCCTTCTCAGCTCCACCTCCACTTCATGAGGGTCTTACAGCAGTAGCCCCCAACCTTACATCTGACCAGAGACAGAAGATGTTTCCTTCCTACTATGCCAGAGGATTTGTACGTAGGATTAATACTTTGAAGTCACGTACCTCTAACACTGTGAGCACCTGCTGAGGAACCCCTGTATTAAAACCCAGAAGAACAGCTACATACCTGGAGGGAGATTGAAAACCATTCCTAGACACCTGGGCTTTGCAAATTTGATTCCCACAGCTGATAAAACGTAAACAAAAAGGGACTTGACTTTCAAAAGAGGAAAGCCACAGCACTTTCCCAATGACAAATCAGGCACCCTCAGTTTCTGTGGGTGGGGCAGAGCTGAAGCAAGTCATGTAGAGTGGGGCTTTACTTTCTAATGCTAAATGTCTCAGGCTGGAACATGCCCCCGATACTTACGTCACCTCAAAAATAGAAGGACCTTTGTTTGATGTTAATCAAGCAATATAGTTAGCAGATTGATTATTAGACAAATTTCAGTAGTAATTGCCACCTGCCTCACTTTAGATGGGCCTTTGAAATTTCAAAGAGATGAAACCTAGTATCTGAAGGAAAGAAATGGAGAACTTTAGAGCATTGTTGGAGGATTTTGACATGCAAAAAGTATTTCTTGAGCCCTCTGAGGCTCAGATGTTCTCGTTTCCATCAAATAAACTAAATATTACAGCAGTTTGGCACCCATTTCTCTTGATCTCCTGCTTAAAATTAATGCATTAGAAACAAATCCCAAAGCTTCCTTCTGTTTCTTTTTTAAAATTGATCCATTGCTATGATTCGGAGTGATTCCTTTCAGACAGTTCAGCAGCTTTTACAAAAATCCATTTCACCCCTGCAATGTCATACTTACCATCGGCAGTCTGCATCCAGGAATGCTGGGGAAGTCATGGTGCTCCATGTGGTAGCCTACATTAAAGGTGAGCCAGTTCAGAGGTCCATAATAAGAGTATGTCTCATACCCTTTTAAGAACATATAGTGTTCTGCTATGAAGTGCCCAGAAATGGGATGTATACCCATGCAAAGAATTGTACCTGCTATTAAGTAAATAATAGGTTTGAGTCCCCAAAGGGAGTAAATGATAAGATCTATAGAAAACTGGACAAGAGCATTAAAAATTTCCATCTGTGTAATTGCTTTGGGGTTCACATACAGTGGCCTCAGACTGTAGAAGAGAGGTTGGAGGAAAAGCCAAAGCAGTTTCCTAAGTGGTGTACAGAAGAACCAGCCTTCAAAGTCTGTGGGAATGTCCACATCCAGGTTGTCCCCACCAAGGTATCGATGATGGTCAATGTGGTATTTCTTGAAGGAGGCAGAGTAAGGGACGCCAACCGGCAAGTTGGCAAAGATTGCAAACCATCGGTTCCACCTGGCCTGTTTGTTCCCAAAGGCAACGTTGTGGGAAATATCATGGATGGCGAGGGTCAGGGAATGATTGATGCAACCTCCAAAAGCATAAGCCCAGAAGAAAACCCATTTCCAAGGTAAGTCTTTCACCAGGTAGCATGCTAGAAACTGCACAAAAACCATTCCAGATACAATCCATTTTAAATGTGGATCCGGTCCCATCAGAGTCTTGATCTCTGGATATTTTGCTAAAGGGAAACATGCAGAGAAAACTTCATTAGATCACAATTAGGTAAAAATAGTCACCCTTGCACTCTATTTTGATCACTGTATGTTCGAGGCCCTAGTTTCATAAAGTGGCAATTCCAAAGCAGGGTTGCCACTACAGTGAAAGCTTTCCTGATATATGGAATCCATTCCCACTGCCAGCATCATGTCCAATTGTGATTGACATTGACTGATATACATACACACACACATACATATACAAAAAAAACAATTTACCCTGAGGGTCATTATATAGCACCACAAGGATGAGTATTAATATGCCAAACCACACCAGATTTAAGCTCTAAGAAGTACCTTCTGTCCAGTTTTTCATTTCCCTTTTTATTTTGACCAAACCAGTTGCTGTTTTCCACAAAATGGATACAACTGGCTGCTTTGTAGCCCTTTTCCTACTGCTGCTTCAGCCATACTAGCAGTGGAAGAGGGCTGAGCAACAGGCTTGCCAGGTTTTGCTCTGTGGTTAGATAACAAATACAGCATTAAAAACAAAAATAAATTCCTAAGTATTTGAGCATTCACCAGTGCTTACAACCTGTACAACTCTACACATGTGGCAACATCACAAGAAAGTCAGTAATATTATCAGGAATTTGTAAGAGAGAAGAATTATTTCTCTGTCCCCAAGTCACACACCAGAAACTGACACAAAAGTCACATCAATAATGACACAACAGCTTCATGCAGCCTCACAAATACTGCAGCACAGCTTCAGAGAGACACGGATCAGGCCTGTCAGGTCTGATCTGGGTCAGGACAGGACCAGCTTACTGATATACATATAATACACAGAGAAGTACAGCTTATCTTCTAAGTGCTGTTCATTGCTTTGGGTCCCTTCCTTACAAACCCACACTTCTCATGTCCAGTATTAACTTGCACAGGAATATTTCCACTGTTTTATGGCTTTTACCCATCTGCTGGCCTCCCTCCTCTTACTCATACTCTGCATTTCTCAATAATTACAGCTTACATAGATAAGACTCTAGGACAAGTCACTCCTTCTGAACCCCGAGGTTACATAGTGTGTCCCTATAAGTCTGATACACCCGCTTTATGAACAGAAAAGTAAATATCATCTGACCGTCACTGTACAATACCCAAGCAATAAAAGCAGATTATAATGATTTGCACCTATGCAGCTGTATATACTATAAACAAACGCAGCAGACAATACACAACTTCATGTGACCTTGCCAGCAGTGGCAAAGAGAAGGTTTTTATAGAAACAGACCCTGAAAAGTCTGCAGAAGGTCAGAGAGATGAAGCACTTACAGGAGTCAGACTGATGTGCTCCCGCTCTACAACCATTCCAACAACTTTTGGGCATCCTGGCCGACTTCAGCCCAGCTTAACAGAGGTTTGAGACAAGAAAAATTAGACAGGTTTCGTAGAAGGTGATGTGAAAAGGGATATTCTCAACTCTTCCCCTCATGAGGATAATGGGGTGAAATCACTGTGAGGGGTATTCAGGCAGGGGAGGGAGAGATTTTCTAAATGGTGGGAAAGCCCTAGTGAAAATTCTCAACTTTCTGAAGTCAGCCAAGTTCTTTGATAAAAATCTTCAGAAAACCCAAGATGTTTCATTTTCCTATTTTGTTTTTGTCCTTGTTTTTGTAGTTCTTGAAATGAGTTTTCATGTTAGAAATGCTAACCTCTCTGGTACCTAGAGAGGTACCAAAATTTTACACAAAATGCCAGACTATCTATTCTAAAAAGAGTAACTTGATAAAATGACCTGGTTAGAAAAATCTGTTACAGAAATAGAATGTATTCTATAATATAGGAAATACAAGAGATCAGTTGCTGCAGAAGAGATGAAGAGATGTAAACCAACAAAATCTGTTCTTCAGCACGGCAACTTTTGATCAAAAAGAGTTTTAAAGGGATGGGGAAGTGACTAAGAGATGCTGTATGTTGTAGGTTCAGACAGTGGAAGTTTTGGACTTATTTCCTTTTGTTGCAGCTAACAAGGATTGAAAAATACATTTAAAAGGTGTCAGAGTAGTAACTTCCCAGCAGCAGCAACAATGTCTGCAAGCAGCAATGCAGGTGGGTTGCATTTATCACAGGTGGGAGCTATTAAGTAACTTGCTACGGTTTAATATTAAAAGCAACACATGATTAGCACCTCTCCAACAGCAAATTTTTGCATACTGGTTGAACCACAATAGTGTGTCTGTTTATCATTAATACTGATAAACTCTTCCTGTTTCCACGGCACAGGGAAAGCTCAGGGTGGCTGGCAAGCTGGGCTGGTAGGCTCACTGGAGCTAAAAGGCCCACTGGTGGAGTAGCCTGCCAGAGAGATTTTGGTTTAGGAACACTTCACATGCAACATGTTGACCCTTTCAATACTTGAAGCCAAACGCTCCTCAGTGAGATGCATTTAATCTCAAATGAAGTGATTCTGATGACTGTGGTTTGTATGAAAGGTGATGACACAAAGATGTGTCTTGTTTTTCCCTCATGTCCATGCCTTGCAGTTTGCTGAAGGAATCATAGTAAGGCAAAACAGAGCACTTACAGTTGGAAAACCTGTAAGGCTGCTGTGACAAGTGTCTGTAGGTGGTCAGCTGGGCTGTGAGACAAGTGGCAGCCACCTCCACATCCCAAAGCCAACAGAGAATCAGACACAGGGCTACTGTGCAGTGCTGAACCAGGAGCCATAAAGGACTACCAGACCTGTGGCAGCCACACAATAAAAACCTCCTTTTTCTCCTATGCATTACGCTTGGAGAAGTAAACAGACACTGACTCTCCCCTCTTGAGACTGCTAGAGTCTCACGCTATGAGGCACCTGTTTAAAGATTTTCATCATGCTGCACTTTCCCCGCTTGTGTTTTGGTCTTCTTGAGGACTTTTCTAGTATAAAAATGACCAGCTTCAAAATAATCAAAGTCCATCACTTCCCAACAAGCACTGGGTCAGGACTAATACAAGACAATGGCTGTAAAATGTAATCTATAGTGAACTCTTCACCATACACACTCATGGCATGGAAAGGGCACAGGAACAGGAGGGAAAAAAACCCAATATTCAAACCCCAACAAAGTTACATGGCCACAGTGGACCAGGATTTACCTTTTAGACTGAAATATGACCAGTACAGCTTCAGCTACTCTGATGTCCCCATGGCATATTCTCCAGCCTCCAGCTCACTGAGAAAGCCTGTTAGCTCAGCCTGGCAGACTGCTTACCCAGCTGCTTCCAGCTTGTCCATCATGCTGCCATTCAGAGGTTGGGGATACTGGTGTAGATGTAGATGTACAGCAGTGGAGAAGCATGACTTTTCCATCCTAGGATACCACAAAAGCAGTGCAAGCACTTTGGTGCAACCCACTTCAGTGGGTAGATGTAGTTAATTCTACCCAAACAGCTCCACAGTCTCTAGAGCGTAATCTCAGAGCTGCTGAAATCTGCACCATGGTGATTAGAGGCAGCATTTCCCTCTTATACAGAAGCCTAGAGACAACAAATTCTCTGAGAATATTTTCAGAAGCGTTCCTGACTCTGAAATAATTCATTTACTGGATTAACATTTCACAGAGATCACACTAGTATCGCGTCTAAGCATCAGACACCATTCTAGAGGCGAGCATCACTCCAAAACACTACCGACAAATTACTCTAACTACACACTTTTTTCCTTGATGTTCCTCTCTGGAGATCCAGGAGAACTCACTATATTCCTACAGTGATGCTTAGTTAATTGTTTCTGGAGAAGCTGCCATTCACTGGGCCTTGGTGTTCCTCCTCTTCAGGAGACTGAATATTTTGTTCTGAACCCTCACTCGCCCTCTGTTCCCACTGACAACACCACTGAGGCGATTCAGGAGAGACCCAGCTGGACCTCACTGATGGCAGCAGACACAATTTCTCCCTGATGCGACACCACATGCTTAGCACTGGCACATTTTGGCACTGACGGGGTTTGGATGTGGGCACATGGGAGCTGTCCCACAGAGGTGGCAGAGGTTGAAAGGAGAAGCAGCCCTGCCCACATCCACGAGAAGCTAGTAGTAACAAGAGAAGAAATTTAATTTCTTCATATTCCTGTATTTTGACCACAAGTGAAGCATAAAGGTATGGTCAAAGTGGAGATATTACTCAGTATGAAACTTCTAGAAGGCCTTTTAAAGAAAAGGGAAGGAAGCTCCTCTGTGATGCCTCTATGTGGACTATGTTCTATCAACTATGAGTCCCTGCCAGAACAAATAAGAGACACCAGGCACAGGATGTTAGCTTTACTGGCCAATGCCCTGTGCTGGAGCTGGTATATGTACCAAAAAAAAAACCACAAACAAACAAAAGAAGTCAGTTTCCTGACATAACAGTGTTTTGGTTTTTAGCAGCTCATCTCATGAATGCGCTCATAAACAGCACAGCATACTTTGGTCCAGAGGAGGCTGCAGAGATGACGAGAGGGCTAGAGCACCTCTCCTATGAGGACAGGATAAGACAGTTGGGGTTGTTCAGCCTGGAGAAGAGAAGGCTCTGGGGAGACCTCACATCCCCTTCCAGTCCCTAAAGGGGGCCTACAAGAGAGATGGGAATAAACTTTTTAGCAGGGCCTGTTGCAATAGGACAAGAGGTAATGGCTTTAAACTAAACAAAGGAAGATTCAGACTAGATATAAAGAAGAAATTTTTTACACTGAGGGTGGTGAAATATCGGCACTGGTTGCCCAGGGAGGTGGCAGATGCCCCATCCCTGAAGTCATTCAAGGTTGGACAGGGCTTTGAGCAAACTGATCTAGTTGAAGATGTCCCTGCTCATTGCATAGAACGTTGGACTAAACAATCTTTAGAAGTCTCTTCCATCCCTTCTATGATGCTACAATTAATTCAAGCCATACATGAGCCAGGACACAGGTAGGACACAGAGAGGACAATGTGCATGACAAAATCTTCTGCCTTTGCACAGTTTCCTGCACCCTCCAGTATGCAAACTAGTAAGAAACCTACTGAATTTCTGTAGATATGCAAGGATGAGGGTCTTAATTTTGTATTTTCCACCCACAAGTTCCTAAATCACTTTGTGCCAGCTAGTCCAAGGGAGGTGGGTCACCCAGAAGTGGCCACCAGAGGCAAAGCACCACAGTGGTGCCACATCACCAGTGTCAACAGAGATGGATGGTGTCAGCACATCAGTATGACTGCAGCTACAACCTCCTTGTTTACACTCGTTTATTAGCGGGTTCAAAGTAAAGGGATGTAAGAATGCAAGAAAGAGGGCTTCCAGCTCCCTCCAAAACAAAAACCTGCAACGTGGAGTAAGCCAAAGCCTTCAGTTGGGCTTAATACGTTTTCAGCAGAAGACCACAAGCACCTAAACCAGTGACTTTCTGCTCATCTGATTTGTTTTATAGGTGATCCCCACAGGGAATTGGCATGAGTGCTGAGATAGCAGCTCTTCTGAATGTGCTCATCAGAGAACACGCACATCAGTGGCAGCACTGTGCCCACGTACTGCAGCATAAAGGGGAAACAGACTCACAGATTCTTTGCCAGGAGCATATGTAATTCAGAGCTTTGATTTCAGCTAAGGAGATATGCATCTTGCACATTTCAGTAGGTACAGTTTATCAGAATTTTCATAAATGCGAGGTTTAAATAGGCAAGAGAAGAGTCAGCTCTTCCAGTCAGCTCTAGACTAATCTCTAAATAAGTGAGCAGAGCTGGGAGCAGTTGTGCTCAAAACGGCTAAATGCTAAAATAAAATGGATTTTGGCTTTTTTATTTTGTTCCACCTCTCTCCACCCACCCAACCACCCCTTGCATCTCAGCCTTTCTACAGGATAGAGCACATACAAAACACTTGCACCATCTCCACTCTAAAATAACTTGCCAAAGAACCAATTATGTATTTATTATTTGTTCTTGGATGTTAGACTACGTTCAGGTGCTCTTAGCTTATCCTGAGCAACACTGGTTCAGCCCTCACCCTCAACAGCAAAACAAGTGATTCCCTAACAGGCTGCCCAGAGAGGCTGTGGAGTGTCCTTCCCTGGAGATACTCAAAACCCACCTGGATGTGTTCCAGTCCAGCCTGCTCTGAGTGAACCTGCTCTGGCACAGGGGTCAGACTAGATGATCTCCAAAGATCCCTTCTATCCCCTGCCATTCTGTGATTCTAAGGATCCTATGAGGCAAGATGTTTTCTGACCAACCTTCAGTAATCATATGAAGTTAGATCCAACTCACAGCACAAATAAGATCTCATTCTTCTCATGCCACAACATATTGCTCATTGCTTGCAGTTGAACTTTTTGCAGGTGAAATGACAATTCGTTGTCTGGTTATGGTATTACCAGCATCTGAGCTATGAATTTTTCATCTTCTCTCAAGAGAGAAAAAACACCAACACTTCCCACCGTGCAAGACCGTAGTTCTCCAAGTATTTCAATCCACTGGACCCTTACTGCCACTGAAGTAGAAATCCTATTTCAACTAGAAGTAGAGATGCCCTATGTTGTATCTCCCTCTAATAGCATCTGTATAACTATACAGCAAGGCTAAGCAGATTCAGATGAAAAACAACTTTCTTCAAGATAGTTTTTAGCCTGGTGTTTTCCGGACACAGCTCCCTGCAGCATTACACAAATCTCAGTTCTGACACAAGACAGTAACAGGCTTCTCATAAACAAGAGGGTGAAAGAACAGCAACAAAACAGTTCAGGTTAATAAACTGAAAAGCGTGAATAACGTGTTCAGGAACATGACTAACATGATCAGGGTCGCAGTGCCAGCTTGGCAAGAGATCTCCACCTTAACTTAGAAGCAGCTGGCACCTAGTCGGTACAAAGCACAAACTACATTTTAATACCTAGAGTCTAAGAGGAAGATACTACAGAAAAGATAAGAGATAAAGTATCATCTCTCCCTTGAGCAAAATGTTGTACCAAAAAATGCACTAATTATTCTCAGGAGGAATCACACCCCTAGTAGGTTCATCTACTGCAACACTGTCCTGCCATAAACTAACTTCTGCCCAGCCATGTCAAGAAACACAGCTCATAGCTCTGCTGTGCAAATGGAAAGGGCTGCCCAGAGAAGCTATGGATATCCCATCCCTGGAAGTGTTCAAAGCCAGGTTAGATGGGGCTTTGAGCAATCTGAGCGAGTGAAAGACGTCTCTGCCCATGGCAGGGGAATTGGACTCATGGAGTTACCATTCAGACATATTGTCACCCACTACAAAAATCTTACAGACACCTAATGGGTCCCTAGCTCTCAAGCCAGGACATACAGCTTTGTCACAGACCATTATTATCTCTCAGCTGCTCTGTAGAAACATATTGGAGCAACAGCTTATGGAAACACCACTTAACATGGAAAGAAACGGCCTTACGTGCTTGTCAGTTTGCCCGTATTTTTCCTAATGGATAATTTCAATTTACATGTAAATCCAAGTAGCCATGCCTGATATTTCAAAAAGCTGAGCATAAACAGAAAACAATCAAGTTTCAGTGCTTAGCAACTAAATCATTAACCTATTGAGAGGAAAATACTTCCTTTAATAACATGGAATGCTGTCCCCAAGGCATTGCTATATACAAAAACGTGAAACGGGGATATTTGAGGATATTTGTTCATATGTATGTAAGATTCTTACAGTGCGCTCCAGCTCAGTAGACACTAGACACCAGGGGTTTGATGACTCTCAGGCTTTGAATAATACAGTGATGATCATTATACCAATATCATATGGGTTATCATGATAGTTTCAATAACTTTGGGTAACATTTGGGTATTCATAACTCTAGTTTCACGATCCATTCTGCCTTGTCAGACGCAGACACAGATTGTTCTGCCCACATCTTCCATGTATTCCTTTCCACGTTGTATTTCTCTGTGCCCTTCCTTCTGCTCCCAACAGCTGGGGCAGAAGGATCTGCAAGAAAGGAGATGGACCTTGATTTCAACTGCTTGTTCCGAACCCAAAGAGAGTGGGGGCAAACCCTCGACAAATAGGCAGTTGAAAGGTCCTAAAACGAGTTTGCTGTGGCAAGGGTAAGGCAGTCCAACCACTCCAGTACCTCCTTACAATTTAATTTCATCAGGGTTTGTGGTCCCCATTTCATAGCAAGATAAAGAAAGGAAGAGATTAGCGAGGAGAGACCCACCATACACATTCCTACCAAAACATAGTTCCCTTGATCGAGCAGGTGAGTAGCATGACACCCTCATTTTATATAACGACATCATTTGACTCTCTATCATGATTACATAGTAAAATAATTATTATTTTCCTGCATATAAGCCAAACCTAGACCAGGATATTCCACTACCACAACTATCCCGGAAATGTTTTTGTAATTTAGATTAATTCTGGATTAATCTATGAGATTGTGGAGGAGTTTAGAAACTACACCTAATTATCATAGACCCTGAGGAGCACATCAGCCACAAGCAATGGTTTCCTTTACAAAAGATCTTTAAAAACTTTTTACTCATTAGAGGGAAATAAGCAACCCAAATAAGAACAGGGAGGGCTGGGTGGGTGAATATCTTTTTTATTAATAAAATGTTGAAAAAGATGCTTTCAGGAGCAACATTCGGCAGCAATTCTGAATTACTGATTCTTTTCAGAAACACTCAAGCCCCCAAAATAAGAGCAAAAACCTCCCAACCCATCGTACTCATCTTCTCAGACAAAAGCTGCCTGTATAACATGAAAATACGAGAGTGTACCTTGTCCCTCACCCCCAGCGGGGACTTTCTACCGTTCTCCACCAAACACCCAGCCACAGCCTCATTTATTTTATTGCGCTGCCAGGACACCGGGAAAATTTCCCTGCGGGAGAGCTCCCGGTCACCCCCGCCCCGCACAGACCTGGCAGCGCTGCCGTTCCCCTCCCTCCTCATCCCGCCGGTCCGGGACGAGCTGCGGGATGCGGGGACGCGGGTGCGGTCTCGATGGTCCCGCAGTGTCACCCTGCCACCGCCACCCGTGTCGTCCGTGTCGCCCGGTGCAGCGGGGTTCCCTTCAGCCTCTGTGCCTCTCCGCTGCCTCCTCCCAAAAGCGACGTCGGGAGAGTTTGGGAGACCAACCACCCACTCGAGAGAGAAAACACCCCTCCCAGCTGTAACCCCCGCTCCAGCACCCACATCGGGGCACCCGGCACAGCCCGACCCCCCTTCGCCTTCCCCATCCAGGGGTGCGATCCAGCTTCCCAGCCCCTCGACGTACCCAGGATCTCCTTTCTGCGCTGAGTGTGGGGCTGCTCCGTATAGACCCACTCGAAGTCCCCGCGAGTGACACGGTTACCCATGGCTTCCCCCTGCGCTCCGCGCCTCTCCGCACCGCCCTTATAGCTCCGCGCCCTGCGGAGGGGCGGCTCCGTCCGCCTCCTGCCTCCGCCCCGCATCACCGGGGATGCGGCC
>VXBW01003219.1:42312-73755 GCA_013400375.1 Thinocorus orbignyianus | reverse complement strand
GCTCCCCCCGCCTCGCCCCGCCATGGCCTCGGGAGACACCCTGTACATCGCCACGGACGGCTCGGAGATGCCGGCCGAGATCGTGGAGCTACACGAGATCGAGGTGGAGACCATCCCGGTGGAGACCATCGAGACCACCGTGGTGGGCGGCGAGGAGGACGAGGAAGAGGAGGACGAGGAGGAGTGCTGTGAGGAGTGCGGCCCGCACCACCCGCCCCATCACTACCACCACCACCAGCCCATGATCGCCCTGCAGCCGTTAGTCTCGGACGGGGACCCGAGCGGGGCGGGCGGCGGCGCGGCCGGCGGCGGCGGGGGACAGCTCCATCTGCACCACCACCACCAGGAGGTGATCCTGGTGCAGACCCGAGAGGAGGTGGTCGGGGGAGACGACTCGGACGGACTGCGGGCCGACGACGGCTTCGAGGACCAGATCCTCATCCCGGTGCCGGCCCCCGCCGGGGAGGACGAGTACATCGAGCAGACCCTGGTCACGGTGGCCGCCGCCGGCAGCAAGAGCGGAGGCGGCGGCTCCTCCTCGGCCGGCGGGGGAGGCCGCGTTAAGAAGGGCGGCAGCGGCAAGAAGAGCAGCAAGAAGAGTTACCTGAGCGGGGGAGGCGGCGGCGGGGCCGAGGGCGGCGGCGGCAGGAAATGGGAGCAGAAGCAGGTGCAGATCAAGACCCTGGAGGGGGAGTTCTCGGTCACCATGTGGGCCTCGGGTAAGTGCGCGGTCGGACCCCTCCCTCCCCGGGGCCCCGGGCCGTGAGGGCGGCTGCCCGGCTCGGTTCGGACAGTTTTGTTTTGAAGGGAGGCCATGTTTTGATGTGTGTGATGGGCGCCGCCATGTTCATCGCCAGGGCAAGTATGGCGGCTCCCCGAAAAGATGGCGGGGTCTGCGCTGCTGCCGCCGCTGCTCCTGCCCGGCTCCGGCGGGGGGAAGGAAAGATGGCGGCGGCAGCCAAGATNGATGAGGCGTGTGCTCCGGGGCCCCGACCGTTATGTCGGGGGAGGGGGAGATCCGCCCTCCCGCCCCGGCGCCTCCCGCTCTCCCCGGCCCCCGGGAGACGGTCAGCTCCCCCCAAATACCGTTTTCACAGCTCGCCCGGTGGGCCCCGGGGCCGGCGGCGGCATCGGCCCGCCGCGGTAGCCAGGCGGGGTGTGGGTGGGTCCTCCCCGCCCGAAGCGGGAGGAAGGAGGAGGAGAGGAGGGGGGAAGCACCTCTTGGCCCCCGCGGGGGCTCCTCTCGCCGGCCTCGGAGGGGGCGGCCACAAACAACCGGCCCTTCCACGGTCCCCGTGTTGGGAACCGGGTCCGGGTGACCATCCAGCGCCGTCCCGGGGAGCCGCGGCGGGGGGGAAGGGAGCCGTCCCCGGCTGTCGCTCGGAGAGCGTTCCGCTTTCCCTCAGCTAGGCCTAACGCTTTAAATAAGCGTAGGAGTCCGGCTTATGTGAGATTGTATATGTTTTTTAAGGATTTGGCTTTTTTCCTTTTTTTTTTTTTTTTTTGTGGGAGTGTCTTTTAAAGGGAATAAAATCTTGTGAAGGTATTCTGATATCCACGGAGCTTGGAATAAACCTGACGTGCCTGCCCATCCCACTTATTTTATCTGCCGTACGGTTTTCTGAGCCTTCCCCTTAAAATACAGGAAGGAAGAATCTGTTTAGTCAGCAGAAGAGTGTTACTCGTGGCACATTGGATTTTTAGTTTATTTATATTTTTTTTAACAAAAAATGTGTTGCTGGCAGCTAGGCTGTAGTCTGAGTTCTGCACTGAAGTTATGTAAATGTAGAAAAAAGCAGTCAAATAGTAACAATTCAGCTAATATTGAAATTGACATGTAGTGTTTGAATAGTACATTGGTAATCCGTCTTGCATATCATAGTTCTTATGCTTTTGATTGTATTTTATTTCTTTCAAGGAGTCTAGTAAGACAGACATACTCTCTAAGCTTCTGATACAGTCTAAAATATTTGCATTCTGTGATGTTTCCGAATGACCAGTAGTTGTTAAAGGGCTGTAGTGAAGAAGTATATTGGATGGCTGAATTCCCTTGTCTGGAAAGATCGGAAGGAATGGTGGTGCTGATTTTTACTCCCTTTTTAAACATAGGTGATTACTTAGCAAGTTTGACAGAGTATATGACACCTCTGGTATGTGGTTGATTGATAGCCCGATGAGCCTGATCAAAGTTCCCTGCTTCCCAGATACTGTTTAGTAGAATGGGGTTCTGTAATGCTTCTTTGTATCATTACGTGAAACCTGAATAAATTTGCTTGCTAGGTTGGGTTTTTCTCTTAGAATTGACCATCCAAGAGAGGAAAAAAGGTGATAGAAACTGTTATAGTCTTCTAGTTTGTGGAAGCTGCCTAAGATAGCTGAATGCAAGTGGATGTATGACTCATGAGGTGGCAGGACACAGGACCTCACAGAGATCACTTGACAATTTGTAGCATGCGTTTGCATTCTGAAATGCAGAGTGCCTGATAAGGTGCTTCCTTAGAGCTTCTGCATGCTGATTATTACTCAACTGGAGTGAAGCGTGTGTATAATCAATACACTTGATTCTCTTCCCATGTACACAACTTTTGAATCAGAGTAGCCCTATTGATTTCAGTGGTTTTGTTCTTCATGAGCGTGACCGTGCAAGCTTGGTGGGAATGATACCCACTTGTAATTTACTGGTGATTGAATTGCGTTGCTACATTCAACTCAATTACGTCCATGGTGCAGAATACCTCTTCTGGTTTACTTTTAATGCCAAAAAGGCTCCCCAAAGTAGAATCACAGAATAAATAGGCAAAATAAAAGTGTTAAAATTTAACCTCCCCTCCCTGGGTGCATGTGTGCACACACCCACATGCTTCAAATAACCTTTGGTAATAACCTGCTCACTTACTAGTGGTGTGAAGTTTTACTGAGCCTACTGGATAGGCTTTTATGCCTCTTACACAGTTTATTGAATGTTATAGAAGTGGCCTGAAGTGGCCAAATGCTGAGGCTTCATTTTCTGTTTTCTGCAATTTAAGAGGGGAAATGCTTGTCAGAAGAATTCCAAAAGAAGCAAAACTGGGGCGGGGAGAGAAGCAGCGAAAAAAACCCCAAAATAACAGAACAGAATTAACTATGGTCTTGCAAAAGGGCATTTGTACTAAAGTTTTCCTGCAGAATTGGGCATACTTTATTTTGAACAAAGATAGTAGTTTTGCTTCTGTATTTTGACATAATTAAAGACTTGCTTACATACTGATGTAATTGACTGTTTGCTTTAAATGCTTAGCAAAAAAGTTATCAAAAGATGAATAGTAAATAAGGCCATGCAGCAGAATAAAATAATGAGCCCTATATTGCTGTTCTCGGGTATTTGAATTGGGAACAAGGGCACTTTGCTCACCACAGTGTGGGAAGACAATGTGAATTAATTACTTGTTACTGTTTTCTAGTGCTGCATATTAGCTTGTACACGGGTGGTACCAAGTTTAGCCAATCGTAAATTTTTGTCCATTAATGAATATAACAAGTCTGGTAGCACCTCTTGCAGTGTGAAGAAATAATCTGTGAAAAAAATATCAGTGTGATTAAAGGGGACTGCTCAATCCTTGTCTTCTTACAAGGTTACTTAGAAGTTGCAGTACTGTTGTTGGCAACGGTTTAGACTTACCATAACTTCTCTTATCACCTTGGTATCTATGGTGATATCAAACTTGTGACCCATGATTACTTTAATTAAAGTGTTTGGTTTGAAACAGGAATGCTTTGTTCCAGTTCAGATTAGCTTTACAGATCTTCAGAATGGAATTATTTGTCTTTCTTCATGTGTGAAAATAGGACCTGAACAAAGACGTCCTATTTTCTGAAAGGGTTGAAGATGTGTATGTGAGGGATACTTTAATCATGTTCCTGTAGTGTTTTCTATGTACTAATACTGATCCTTGTTGTTTTCATTGGAATATCCCATAAGGGATATTATATGTAGTTAATGGTGTTTTCCAAGTGTGACATCTCAATTTGTACTAGGAAAATTGTTCTTGTGAAGTTGAATTTATTTGTGCCTTTGCTAGATTAAACTTGAATCATCCTCTTTAGTGACTGACCCCAAGTAGGGTACACACTAGTGATGGGAGAGAGGAAGGATCATTAGAAATCACTTCATCAGAGTGCACTTGCAAATCTGATTCTTAGATGCAGGAGCATTTGTGGAGATGGCACTGAAATGTGGGCTCCACCAAGTGCTGGAATTTCAAGCAGCTGGGGCTTAATTTTGAGGGGGAAAAATGCATTTTTGTAACTGCATCTGCTTCTAGGTGATGACTGTTGACTGTCGAGCTTTCACACCTGAGATAGGTGTTGGCTTAAACTATTTTTATCATAGGTACTCTCCGAGCTTTGGGCTGAAATAGCACAACTAAAGTAAACATTGCCCACAGACATTAAACTGCTCAAGTATCCTATTCCTAGATGGAAAAGGCAAAGGTGCAGAAGTTACATGAGCGTTTTGAACATGATTCTTGATAATCTAGGAAGCCTGTGATGTGGACCCGTATTTGGAAACTCGAGGGGTTCACGCCGAGTTTCTAGAAGGTTCTTCAAAACCTCTTAAAAAAATAGTATCTTAAAAAATAGGAGGTTCTCATTTGACTATCAGATTGCAGTGGTGAGAAGAATCATCTGCTGTCTGACCAGTTGTCTTTACTTATTATAAATGATAGACGAGTTGTTCAGTTCGGTTGTGGGCCTTTATTGGGGTGGCCAAAATTATTTGTGATGAAAGATACATAAGGAGCTTCTTACATGAAAAAACATTTCATAATGGAAGCGGAAAATTATTGTCGGGTTCCTTTAAAATACTAAGATGATAATCTATTTCTGACTTTGTTCAAGGCAACGGTATAGGCTTCTGGTATCCATAACCATTGGATCTGCCCTGAAGTTTTTGTCAGTGAACCTTAGAGGATAAGGTAGATACTTACCTGCAGCTGTTTTAAATATAACTTCAGTTTTGAAAGTGAAATACTTGAATGTACTTAATCGTGGGCAAAGGTGTACCTCTTTGCCTGCCTCCAGACTAGAATCCTCTAACTTCCTGTTGGATCCTTCCCTGCGAGGTCCATGTCACTTGCACGCTGATGATTCAGAAGGTCAGAGCGCTCCAGCGCAGTGTCTCACAAGCATCGAAGTCAGATGATGACTATTGATATCTGCAGTGGTTTTGTCAGTTCACGTCTCAGTAATGTGAAATAAGAGCTGGGTGACAGGAGGAAAGAAGAACCTGTTCTCTATCTGTGTGCAAGGCACATCAGAGGGAAAGTAACCTAGCAGCCGATTAGGTTAAAAAATTACATACTGTGCAAGTGGAATTTAACATTCGGAAGTGTCTGCTAAATAACTGTATTATTTAACAAGCTAATTATGGTTCTTTGCTTCCAAACATGACCAATGAACTAATTTGCCTGAGGAGATTGCAATGTGGTAGCAATAACCAAGCTGTTACCACAGTGCCTTGGTACTGCACAGTTGCCGAATACATACTTTATCACACAATTACATTTCAGCTGTTGCTAACAGCAAATGTGGTTAACCGTGCGATCATAAAAAAGAAAAAAAAATTGAAGCTTAGATGGTGTTCATCTTTTAGTTGGTAAGCAAGATGTCTTTTAACTTGGTATTTTGGGGAGGAAGCTATAGGATTATGTTTCATTGCTTTGCTACCAAGTGCACTTTCCATATTCCCTTTTGCACTCCTTATTTTCCACAGGGGAGAACTGATTTAATAACAGTGCGTACTCCTTGCTCTGTAACGGAGGAGGAGGATGGCTCGGAGACTTAGGGATCAAGAAGTGGAGTACAATGGCTAGAATCAACTGAGGCAGAAGTACTGAGCGCTTCTTGAGTTAACAGTTTAGGGGGTCTTACAAAGCTGGGCATTTGCAGAGACATCAGCTGGAGCTAGATGCTGTTCTAGAATTGCATGAAATAAAGTCTTGCAAAACAGATTCTGCCATGTTTTGTCATTGATCTGTTACGTGGAATCTGCAGTTGCTAGTTTTATCCCAGTAATCTGACTTCTTCCTACTTCAGTTGGTACTTGGGTTTAGTGTTCTTAAAACTTCTGGTTACTTCGCCAGTAGAAATATGTTTTTAAGTGGTAACCAGTCAAAAGTTAGAGCAGGCTAAAATACTGAACTTTCACTGATCTTAGTAAAAAATGTTTGTTTGATGTACTTGCTTTGAAGTGCAGAAGTGAAACCAGTTAAAGATGTGTATTGTCTGTGGGGCATGAGAGAGATGCAGATGAAGGGACACTGAACATGAAGATTTATTTGGGTATGTCCTAAACAGGTACATAGAACAACCCAATTTACTTAATGTAAAGGGCATAGAAGGGTGTTGAGGGGTATCTGTGGTGTCTTTAACAAAATCAGTATTTTCCAGCTCTATAAAATAAATTAATATTGGAGATAGCGATTGCAGCAACTGGTAGTGCATGTTTTTGTGAAGATAACGTGGTTAACTAGTTGGCATGCATTCACATCTTTGATATTCTTCAGAAGACACAACTAAAGTCACGTTCCAAGTTCCTTACAGAAAACTGTATTAAATCCATAAAAGTAGTGCTAAATACACACTGAAGGAGAATGCTTTGAGTCTGCTGTACTCTCAAGTGGTTTTAAGGGACCAGACAAAGCAGGTCAGATAGTGTATAGCAGTTAATTTCCTTTTCCTGACTGGCTCCATGGCTCTGTCCATATTTAGCTTGTATGGGTGGCATCCAGATTAGCTTGGCATCAGCATAAGTGGTGTGGAGTTGCCAGGCCTTATTTGTACTGTACTTCTCCAGAAGTGTCACCAGAATTTCAGGGTTGTGTCTCTGTATGGTGCTTTGCTTTGGATGAAGTGTGTTTGAATCTGATGCTTCATGAGAGAAAAAGGGGGAGATAATTGGATGTGGTGAGCACCAGGACGTGCTTGAAGGCAGAAAACATCAGGCAGTCGACTTGCCCTGTTTGCAGTGAGAATATTGGTTCATTTGTCAGCCTGAGTGAAAGTTTGCTTGGACTTTGAGCTGCTTAGTCCAGGTTGGTAGGGCATCACAAATAAACTTGTGATAAATTTGTGCATAGAGGACATCAGTATAAATTCTTCCAAGCTTCTTCCAGAGAAGTGGGGGGCTTTTTGTGATTTCTGTTTTGTTTTCTCAATGAGTTTATAATGTCATAGAGTGGTCTGGATACTAAAGAGCTACTGAGGTCTGCTGTTACTTTTGTAAAAGTATTTGACTTTCAGTGTGAACCAGGCCTTCTGTCTTGAAGGACATTAGCCTGACATAACATGTTAAGGTAAATGTTGTGTATGTTGTTATTTTAGTCTGGTTTTGCACAAATAAGTTTTTAAAACTGCAGGTATGTGCTGCTGTAGAAAGAGTTTTTTTTGGTGTAGGGAAATTTGACTTTTTATTTATTTTTAATTTTTACATAACTGTCAATGTATCAAGGGATTCTTTCTCTTTATGTTCTACTGTACCAAAGCAACATGTTTGTAGTTTTTCATGTTTTACTCCAGTATCCAGTGTAATAGAGTAGCTATGGAATTGACTTCTGTTGGTGGGCTTTTGGGAGGGCACTGAAGGTCACTTTCAGTGTGACCCTTCATTAGTAAGAAAGCATTGTGGGGGTCTTTATGCTCAGGAAGGAAAGAAGAGTTTATGGAATATATACAAAATTTCCCTGTTGACTCATGCATCTGATCTGAGGCAGGAAATGAAAGCTTGTTTCTGTTATGAATGTCATCAAAAAGTCAAATTGGAAGTTCTGGGCTGATGTTGAAATAGCTACATTGAATTCAGCTGATCTCCTGGTCTGCAGTGTGGAGAAGGCATTGATTTTTAGCTTAGCACAACTTCTGTGCTCTCCTGAGCTTCACTGTGTCTTTTCTGTCTGCCGACACTGCTGAATCTTTGCTCAAGCATTGCTCTTTGGAAGAACAAATTGTTGCCAAATTGGAGGTTTATTGACTTGAATTTGTAACTCCCGTAGGTGCTGTGAAACTTCTCCTATAATCCTTGCTTAAGGTAAATTCTTTTGCTTTCTTTAAAGCACCGCAGTAGTGTGGTAAATGGAAAACTAGATAAGAATTAAAAAAACATCCAAGTAGTGAGTTTTGTAGTTTATTGCCTGTATAATGCTGCAGACACCTAACACTTCTGTCTTTGCAGTGTTGGAGTCTGTTTTCCTTTTTTACTGTGGAACATACACACGAACTGCTATTTGATCTGGTAGATCAGATTAAACCCTGAACTCGCGGTAACATTTCTAGAAATAGCTCAGTGGCAAACATTAAAAGCAGGCATTACAAACTGAATATAAATTTGTCCTTAGTATATTTCTTTTATCTGTGTATGTCTTCTGCTTTCTTCTCTAACTTCAGTTACTGAGTAATGAACAATGTTATTTCCTGTTTAGAAATTAAAAAAAATAAATAAATGAGGGAGAGAAAAACATGGCCTCATTTGTTTTATGCCTTATGGTTTGGGGTGTGGTTTTTTTAGTTGTTGTTTAAATTGAAGAAATACAAGGTGATAGGACAGAAATGGTATTTCCATTCCGTAAATGCCACCTGTAACATTAAACTTCCTGTTAGTTTTTGTAAATGCTTTGACTTTGCAAACCCTTTGTGTATATGGTAATTCACAAAATCTGCTCTCTGTGTACAGGGTGGGAGAAGTAGTGTAGTAGGAAGTTTATTAATGTTTAGCTGAGTAGTTACAACCATATAGATGTCTGTTCTCGGTGTATTTGAGGGTGAAAAACAGGATTGGTGCTGGTGTGAGCACTGCCCTGAAGAATATAGGTGGATGTTTCTGTTGTCTGTCATCTTTGTGTCTCTTTGGTTTCTGTTATAAAATAGCAAGAGGAGAGAGAAAACATTGTGTCTTGGCATATCCCAAGTCTGAATTGGAGTAGACGTTAACAGCAGGTCTTCTGCCTGATTTCACTACAGTCCTTGAGCACAGATCCATAGGAGGAGCTCTAAAGCAGATAAAATAGCAGTGTCTTAACTGGCATGCAGATTGGAGCTCTGAATGATCCCTATCTGCTATTTACATAATAGTGGGAAAGAGTTTGGAAGGAAGGAAGGAACGAACCCCTTGAGAGGGGGAGACAAGCTGTTTAGTTTTTTGCTTGTTTTCAAATCTGTGTAGAAGCGTTGAAAAACAGTTTTAATTTTCTTGTTCCTCCGTAACACTTCTGTTGGAGGTCAAGGAACTCTGAAGACTCTGCAAATTAAGATAAGTAGTTTTAGGGTAAGTATCTGCCGCTCCTCTGATAGACTTGCTTGGTTACTGACTACTGGTGAGATCCAGAGTGGGTATGGTGGAGGCTAGTCTTGAAGAGGTTAAGGAAATTAAATATTTAGGTGGTGTTTCAGGAAAAGTGCATTATCTTTCAAATGCAGCCAGCATTCATAGGATTATTCTACTTAGTTCCTTATTTGTGTTTGAATAGATATGCGACTTCTACTTTTTTTTTTTCTCAGTGTGTTTTTTTCTGCATTTTTCATGCTGTAACTGGATGGATGTCTTTTTGCTCTTTAAAATTAGTGTGGAAATCTGGAAGTGCAGTGTATACAGCAGTAGTAAATTTGTACAGAGATGCAGCCGAATAACTTTTATGCCATTTTCATCTTTAGTATGTACTGAATTCAGTATTTTGTGTATTTCAGATGATAAAAAAGATATTGACCATGAAACAGTGGTGGAAGAGCAGATCATTGGAGAGAATTCTCCTCCAGATTACTCAGAGTACATGACAGGGAAGAAACTTCCTCCTGGTGGAATACCTGGCATTGACCTCTCAGACCCCAAACAACTGGCTGAATTTGCTAGGTAAGTAGGAAGAAAGGACTTTTAAACTAAAATCTTCTTCTCTTCACTGGTTTAGTTACGAAACTGTTTGACAAAATAAATGGTAGATTTAGTATTGCTTATTGTTCAATCATCTTCTGAAAAAAAGGGGGAGGTTAACTCAGAACAGAGTAGCTGACACCCGTTATTTTATCATGGTATTTATATTTGGCAGTGACTTCTTCAATGACTTCTGGTATTTAGTTCTTATTGGGTAAAACGGAACCTAAATGTGTTGATAGACTGCAGCTTTGACTTGTCTTTTGTGTGAATGGCCTTAGATTCTTAAGCACCAAAGGATCTGATAAGTGAAATGCTGCATTCAGGTTGTTCAGTACAAGAAAGCTAGACTACAGCATTCAGTTTGCAAAGCCGCTTTCTGTTCTTTTTTTCTCCTGCTTCTTACTACTTAAGCTGTAGGTCTTAAACTTCTTTTTAGTGGAGTCATGTGTCTTGCACTTTCAAGTGCCACTGACAATTGCAGTTTCACAGCTGGTAACTGCACCGCTTGGGTTTTCCTCTACTGCATCAGAATTGGAGCTCGTTTACATATCAGTACGCTGACATGAGCTACAAGGTGACTTTTACTTTCAAATAGAGGTGAGGTGACAGAAGCTGTGTTTTACGGAGGAGCACTCAAAGTGTCGTGTNCCCGCCTCCTCCCTCCCCAGAGCTCCTGGCTCTGCTTCCGAGTCCTCAGGGTGGCTGGTGGCCACCAGAGGGCAACTGTGAGGTCAGCAGAGAAGTCTCCTTGGAAGCTGGACACACACCTGGAAGCTATGACATGAGGGTGGCCTTTGGAACACTTACTTGGTTCCCTTCTTTGTGTGTGTGTGTTTGTAATTACAGAAAGAATATGCCTCCACTCAGAGTATGGGCAGCGTTAATGCTGGTGTCTCCAAATATTTGAGGACAACTATTAGCTTCTTGCAGCTGCTATAATCAGTTTTTCTCATGTTGAAAGCAAAACGTATATACGAAGCTGCACTCATTTTTATTATTTTCATAGCTTTTCAGTTACCACCACGCTGTTCTTCAGAGTTCTGGTGCCCAATTCTGACATTTAGGAGCAGGTGGATGGTCAGATATTGTTACTCATACTTAGTGGGTCAGCTAGTAGAGGGAGTAGTATGCACTTTTTTTTTACCACTCTTTTTTTCAGTTAGTTGCTAGATGGCAGAGATTGTTGAGACGTGTTCTTATCTGATTTCATGGTGTCCAGTATATATATCTACTCTTGCTTCACCTTTTTGATCTTGCTGCTCTTTACAAGCTTCTCCTGTTACTCTTCAGTGTGTTTGTGTTAGAGAATTGCCAGCACAGCCTCATCCCACAGTTATTTTCATCAAAGCCATTGAACATTTTGAGGGCTCCTAGTAAGATAGCTTTCCAGGGCTTGCTTCTCACTTCAGGCTATCTGATCTGGAAATGTGTAAATGCACATCATGAAGAACTGAAAACAAGGGTTTTATATAAAGTGGTGGGTAGTTCTAGCTATTAATACTATTGTTACTTGTTTTACTTCTGTTGACAAAATTACGGTGTTTTCTCTGAGACCTGCTGAAAAGCTGACACAGTTTTTTGTGAAAGCAAATCTTTAAGTGGTACTCTGAGTGTACATAGTGTTCCAGCCCTAAAACATTTAGACATTTCTGCTCATCATGTGCTCAGAATGGTATTCTCAGTTATTTTAAAGTGTGCTGAAACCTTTGGTTCTATTAAACATTTAAGTAGTGAATAGATATCTTCTGTTAGGAAGATTTTTCGTAGGGCATTCTCCATGCAAATACTGAATATTTTTCTCCAGATTGGTTTGAGTACTTGAACTGATGGCCAGGATTTGGGCTTCTTGAAATGACCAGATTGCTTCCATCAGATCTGTCTACGTGCTTTTAATATTGTAAAATGTACTGGACCTTTGGGTTTTAGTTAGTTTTCTGTTGCGAAAACAGTGGCAGCTGGTAGTAATTGAAAATTACAACTTTTTTATTAGTGGTAGAATGTTCTAAGAAATTCTAGAGTTAGAATTTGAGGGAGATGATGGAAAGATTAAGTTCTACGTGTATAGTCCCTTTTCTGATAATCTATTTCTGTACAACAGATCGGTGTAATCCACTTCAGTCAGAAAACAAGGTGATAGAGAAAATAAGAAAATAAGGTGATAGAGTAGGCAGCCTGGGGGACCGTCACCTTCGACTTCTACTCCAAGTTGCCCAGAACCTATGAAGAAATGTTCTGGTAGCTTAACTGTAGATACATGAAAACTTAAAGCATCTTCTGTTTTAAGAAAGATTTTTTGATTTCTTTGCCATAATCGATGGCTGTCTAACTTTTTATTTGTACCTGGGGGGGGAGGAGAGGAAAATGAAAAAGAAAACTGTTAGTTATATGTTAGATCTTAAATGATTGTGTATAGCTAAGGCTGAAGAATATGGATATATTAGACTTTGAATATTGTTTGTTTAGGTCTTAATCCTCTTGCAGTGAATCACGTTAAAGGGACTTCTTTTATCTAGTAATATGAATTTGAGCACTGGTGTCTACAAACCTATTTTTATACTGATCTAGGTAGGTCTTGTTGATCTAGATAGCTGTGTGCAGTATTGCTAGAAACTTTGCATGGCAGCCTGGAAGAAAAAACTCAAGTTCACATGAACTGGAATTGGTCTTGGAGGTCCTAGGAATATAGTTAGCTGTTCATGCTAAAAGAATGTATTTAGTGTAAAGTTCTGTGGGAAATTTCAAGCATTGCTGGTTGGCTTGCAATTCAGAATTTGGAAATTCTCAGTAGCTATGTTTTGAAAACTGAGTGCAATATGAAGTTGAAACTGTTACTTTTAAACTTAGTGTTTCACATGCTGTGGGCAATGTTTTGAATAACAAATTTGTCTTTTAATGACTTGAAAAGAGAATTGGGCACAGTCCACGTGAACTGGGTAGTAAAATTGTATGCTAAGTGTATTTTGTGCAGTTGAGAGCAAATTATTTTGGATTGCTTTCCTGTTTTCACTAAGCTAGCTGGAAGGATCTCGTTTATACATTTGTAGAAATTAGCTCAAAACCAGACTTGGTCAAGTGTTTATAATCATGAAGCTTATAATGATTAAAAGTAAATTGACTAAGACCTGTCCATAGATTCTTAGGAACAAAGTTCTGAAGTTTGAAAAGGAAAAGCTTGAATTCTAGTGGTACCAGATTTTAGGTGAGGTTCTGGAGTTCTGATGGTGGCCTAGTGAAAGGTAAGGCAGGGGTGGGCTTGATGCTTGAAGTCCTCAGTAGCTCTGCAACCCTTTAAAAATAATATATATTAAGAAGTTAAAACTACAGGGGACAGCAGTGCTGCTCAACAGCTAGGTGGCACTAGCAGAGTGAGCAGTTACTCTCTTGCAATACCATTGTCTTTTGGTGCTTTTTTTAGTGCATTTGTCATTGAGTCATGTAGAAGGAATCCGGATCCTTAAACTGGAACTCTTACAACTTTTCCTGGAAATGCTTTTATACATTCTAAAACTATTGAAAACACTGATAAACAAGCTGTGTCAGAACATTAAGGTGTGTTTGGTAATGCGTAGTCGAATGACCATAAATTATACCTGGTTGGGTAATTTATCACCTTTTACAAATTATTGTGTTGTATTGTAGGTCTCGTGCATTTTCTTTAGTATTCTTTAAAAATGCAATAAAAAAGAAAAAAAAAATTGTGGATTTGTCTTAGACAGTTGTATCAGAATGTGGAACATTAGTTGTGAATGATCTACTGAGGAAAAAAAAAATCTAATAAATTACTGCTTTTCCATTTGGTACCTTTGGCTGGGACACTGGAAATCCCTTCAGGTGAAATAAAATCTTTCAACCGAGTCTAAATTGATGACAAGTAATTCTGTAGTTAGCTGTGAAGAAACCATAACTGCTTGGTAATAAAAGCTCAGCGAAGTAGCAGGAATATTTTCTAGTTGGTGCATACGGCACGTTCCCTCAAACAGAGCCACTAAAAAAGATAGCCCTGATTGCCCTCTTATTCCATCCTTCCCTCTGGATAGGTACATGACTGAACTGGCTAAAGACAGCAGAAAACAGACATCAGTAAAAGTAAGAAATAAGAGGGGAATATGCTATAGCTGCACAGTTGGCACAGTAATGGG
Organism: Thinocorus orbignyianus; assembly: GCA_013400375.1. Classification (NCBI taxonomy): domain Eukaryota; kingdom Metazoa; phylum Chordata; class Aves; order Ciconiiformes; family Thinocoridae; genus Thinocorus; species Thinocorus orbignyianus. The sequence goes on along the minus strand of VXBW01003219.1, from coordinate 59,715 downwards.
TCCCAGTGGTAAAAACTCCACGGCTTTATCTTCTGCACTTCTTAGTACCTTTCTGAAGGAGAGCACTTGCCTGTCCTTTCTATCTGCTTTCCAAAATGGATTGAAAACAAAACAAAGGAAACTGCGTTAAAGTTTGGAATTGAACACCCTTCTTAGAAGTAACAAAGCATTCTGGTCACCTAGATTTATGACTCGGGCCTCTTCGTAAGGTGTACACTTTTATACTCATTTTATTCGTGTTACAGAGAAGCTTAAAGGGCAGTAAATTGACAACTGCTCTAACCAAAGTGATCTTCCAGGTGAGGGGAGGTCTCTTGCTCTGTACCACACTGCAAAGGTCACTCTCTCTGTTTACACATATGCAAGTCAACTATCAGTTCCAGTCAACTGGAACAAAATTACTAATTAGTTCTCTTTCACTCCAAGATTGTGGAAAAAAAATCTTTGTGATATTTTCCTACCTAACTGTGACCGGAGCATGGTAAGAAAATAGCTGTGGGCTCTTTGGTTGTAGATAGGTTCCTAGGACACCCTGTGCCGCTCCCCTTTTGTCTGTTTATCCAAAAGCCAGTCTGGCCAGTTTCAGGAGCCTTCAGCACAAAGGAATTATTGCAGCGAAGAAGGGCCGTGACATTTGTGTTATTTCTGCCTCAACAGGGCAGTACAAGGAGAGCGGCAGAGGGAGGAAACGGATCAGAAGTGGCAGTGACACTGCTGATAAAGAATAATTTCCTCCTCTTCTAACTATTCTTAGGGTTGTGATCATCAGCACAGGTGAATGTCTCTGCTGGTCCCCTAGGATTTGTCAGTGGAGTTGCCTGAAAGAGCATAATGCTGTTTAGGTTAGATTTACGTATAGAGGGAGAAGAAAAGATGTGAGAACACAAAAGTTTAACAGAGGCATAAAAGGGAGATAACAGAAGAAAGAAGAAATTCTATACTGAATTGGGTTTTTGACCTATGGATTTCTTTTATTCCTAGCCTTAACACTGTTTCTGTGGCTAACTTTTAAAATGGGATGTATTTACAAGACAGTAATAGGTTGCGGAAATTGACGGAGGTTGGGGTGGGGATTGATTCTGTCAATTCACGCCAGCTGGGTAGATGAAAGGAGGTAGTTAGCTGTTGACTTTCTGATATTGCACAGCAACAGAGTTGCTCTCTTTATTTTGAGGAACTGAGTGGTTTACTACCTGTGACTTCACAGAGTCTTCTTTATGCTCAGATAAGAGAGTGTGCTTTTATGGAGCTCATTCTGTGAAGCTATTGGGTTGCATACCTTATGCTCCCTCTGCTGTTCCCTCCCTCCACTCCCCCAGTACAAGTTAACAGACTTGACCTTTGATGGCAGTGTCCCAGTACCTCGATCCAAAAGGTACACTTGCTAGGTTTTGCAATTAACTAATCTGCAGTTGCTATTGCTAGGCACGAGCCATCTAAACTCAACCGCAGAAATTAAAATTCTGGTCTTGCCATGGAAATTGACTTTCTGCAAAGGCAGCCATTTCAAAAGTTCCACTCAGGTATTACCGTGTGTGTCTGTAGTCGTTTTAAATATTGGTATGTGTTAGAGATCTGTTTTTGATTAATGTTTCAGGCTAAGAAAACTTGGACGAAGCTGGTAGAGATGCTCTACTGGGTGGGAACCAAAAGTCTAACCACCAGCAAGAGCTTCCTGCAACAGTGTAATTAAGATCATCAGCCCAGATTCTAGTCTGGTCTCCTTTTGCAGAAAGTTAATTTTAAAGTAAGACCAAAATCTTTTTTTTTCTAATACATTTGAATATGTAAATCTTTAAATTCTTTTTTGAGTTATTGCCCACGTGGATTCCACAGCCTTGCGAGCAAGATGGCATTTTGGACAGAACAATCTGTCGTAGCCCTGCCTGTGGTGTACGTGTCCTCACACCTTTTATCCAAGTGTACAAGGGCCCAGCAGCTTCTTGCTGCCTGTGGCACTGAGGCATAACCCAGACAATGTTTGCTGCCTCTTCCTCTTGAGATGTCTCCTTTTGTTTTCTTGAATATCTTGGTTACCTGTGAAACTCTGTGCTTATGCAGTTTTGTTCTGCTTTTAAGCTTAAGTTGCCCACTTTTCATACTTTCAGGGGAATTGAAGAAAAAAATCTGCCTCTTTATCAGCTGAACTTTGTTATCATTTTGTAGTCAATAAGGACTAAATGTTTTTACATTCGGATGTACTGTTGGGCTGATACTCCTCACTGCAGAAACAAATCCTGAAACTAAAGTCAGCTTATTCCAGAATGGATACTGAAAATGTTACATACCTGGTTAGACCCTGAACTTAAAAAAGTAAGGGGTATTTTGAAGGTCCAGTCTGTCCCATGTCTGACCATCCTGTGCAGCTGGGGTTGGTTCCTCAAGCTTCCTGACTACGCTGGCCAGGGCAATTTCCCTTTCACTCTGCTTGAGCAGCCTTTACAGATGACACTGTTGCAACACTTCTTTCTCAAAGATTCACTTAATACCAGAGGCGATATACAAAATATACAAGAGTTACAAATGGGATTTAACACCAAGACCAATGGAGTCTTATGCCAAGTGTTTAAAAAAAAAAAAAAAAGAGAGAGAAAAAAAGAGAAAGCTATTTGCCACATCTCTCATTACTGACTCCTTTTCTGCCTGGTCTGTCTCTTTAAAGGTGATTAAGTAAGACCTTATAACAATAGTGATTTTTACTCATTCTGATGATGTCACAGACATAGATCTTGGGCCTAGGAATTTTTTGCCCTGTTTTAAGGGGCTGGGAGAATGACTCAGCCAACATTTAACAAGTTGATAGAGTTAGAAGTAAAGGATGTGGTTTTGGCACCAGCTTTGTCCCCTAAGGGTGTTTGTTCTCTGGTGGCATTAAACCATGGCACAAGTTTCTCTCACGCCCTGTCTTGTCAAAATACTCTTCTGTGTGTCCATTTTCACGTAACATATGCTTATTTCTGTGTCTTTTCCTATTGTAAAGACTGTAGAGATGTAATAAGGAGAATCCCATGCAAAGGGTAGTTGAAAGCTTTCTGTAGAGGTACTGTAAGAAAGCACACGTGTGTGTGCATGTGTGTATGTTTTCCTGTAGCCTCAGTATCTGTACTGTCAATCTAGAAGCTCACTGGGGACTGACTGAGTCAGTCAATCCCAATCACTGCTTTGGATTTCAGTATTTGTCTCAAACCAAGACAGTATTTAATACTTAAAGAGGCAGTGTAAACTAAACACAGCACAATCATTCTGTGTTCCAACTGGATTACAGAAATCAAATCTAATCAATAGGGTTATCTAAGTTGTTGGTCCAATCTTGGAAAAAGTGAAGTTATCAGGAAGATTAAGATTATAATAAAGAGGCTGGTCTGCAGGAACAGATGCCATTTGTTGTGTTCAGGATGTTCCTGCCCTTAAACTGATGAACTGTTAAGGTATGCTGCTGGCATGGTGTTGTAGGAGCTTTGTCAACACAAGCACCTCACACCCATCATCTAGGACATGTTGATATCTGTAAATGAAGGAATTGTTGGGTATGATACTCCCCAGCTTTCATGTTTCTGTCAAATCCATATTTTTAACCATGCAGAAGACTGTAGTGTTCTTGAGTGAGCACTGTATATATTCAGTGTAGTCTGGAGATGCTGAGCCAGCAGGAGTCTCCTAAGCATCCACTCAAAGAAATGAACAGATGCAGCCTCTAAATCCTTGGGTTTTAGTGTTGTGTCTGAAGTGGGTAACTCTCAAGTACTTCAGTCCGTGCGTGACCACTTGAAATGTGTTACATCTGCAATACTGAGAGGAGTCAGATTGTTAAAGGGACAAATGGTAGGAGCCGTAGGAGGCTTCTCCATCACATAAGACTCCACTGACTGTTTTAAGGAGGTTATCCTGAATCCAGTCTTCAGGACTTCTAAGGGAAATTTTTCACTGCTCTTGCCTTAATTCAGCCTCACAAAGCCTTCCATTGCTGTCTTCTCTCATCTGTTCACATGAAGAATGCAGGTGAAACAGCAAATTTCAGCCATGCACATATGAATATGACAGTACTGAAGGAGACTGGACCCTGCCTGCAAAGAAACAAATGTTTACGTGGTTGAATTTCAGCTTAGTTTCCCTACAGGTATTGGGGAATTGTTTTGAATGTCAAGAAGTTGCTGTTTAATCACTCTCAGATCAGTTATTAAAAATGCATGTTAAAAAGTACATGTGTGTGCTCCTTGATATAAATCTCTTTCCCCAACCTTATGCTTTCATATGCTTCCATATGCTGGAGCACCTCTCCTAGGAAGACAGGCTGAGAGAGTTGGGGCTGTTCAGCCTGGAGAAGAGAAGGCTCCGGGGAGACCTTTGAGCAGCCTTCCAGTATCTGAAGGCAGCCTACAGAAGAACTGGAGAGGGACTCCTTGTCAGGAAGTGCAGGGACAGGACAAGGGGGAACAGTTTTAAATTGAAAGAAGGGAGATTTAGATTAGATTATTAGGAAGAAACTCTTTCTTCTGAGGGTGGTGAGACACGGGAAGAGGTTGCCCAGAGAAGTTGTGGCTGCCCCATCCCTGGAAGTGTTGAAAGCCAGGCTGGATGGGGCTTTGAGCAACCTACTCTAGTGGGAAGTGTCCCTAGTTCTTCTCTACAGGGAATGTTACTGTATTTGAAACACGTAACACAGGCAAGCAATAGTTAGCTGAGCTCCTTATCTGGTCGATGGAGAGTAATTGTGCCCATAAAGGAGTAGTGAAGATCCCTGTCAGTGACAAAGAGTAAATAGATGATTGCTAGTCAGTTGCAAAGAGTGGAATCCATGTGTACAGTAGCTTGAAGTAAGAATAAGTGTAATTTCCTGGGTTATAACAGATGCCTACAGTGATTGTGTAGGTTCCACAACTTGCCTGACTTTCTTGTTTCTGTATTTTCTTCTGAAGTCCTGTGTGGTGAAAGCACTGAAATTGAATGTATTCTGTCCTTCATGTCCTGGTGTAGGGTTGCAGGGGAAACGAAGATAAATAGGCCACATAAGAACTGATACAGCAAAAAATGACTTTTCAAACATTCTCCTAATTACAGTTAGTATAAGTCAGAAAATATCCCTCAGTTTTCACATATTCAAAGGACTAGGAAGGTAGTGCTAAATACCGTATTCTGTATTTGATAGGTCCTTCTGGAAAAGCTGAACTTTCCAAATGCCAAATTATACTGTTAATACTATGAAAATAGTGTTTTGAAAATATTAAAGTGAGTACTGCTGATGCGTGTAGTACTAGTGAATAAGTGTGTGCATTATGGTAGGGGAGAAGAGCTGCCCACTGATATTTTTCTACTAATGTGTTTGGTTTTGTTTTTTTATCTTTAAGAATGAAACCAAGAAAAATTAAAGAAGATGATGCTCCACGAACGATAGCTTGTCCTCACAAAGTAAGTGAAGTGCTCAGCTTCTGACTGGGTAGAAATTTGTAGACCAGAATTTTGTATTGATGTTTTCTCTTCAGAATTAATAACTAAAATATCTTACTGTTAATAGATTACACTCAGTTAACTGTATTTTAGTTATTATTCTTTAGAGGCTTCCTTAAAAACCTTTCATTGAATAATATATTATTCCCCTTCCTTGTCTTAAGGTTAGTGCATCCCTAATCTTCTGGTAACCATGATGCACAGTCCCTAACATGCTGGTTTTACTGTTGTGATTTCCTGCCACCCAAGAATTCATACTTGAAAGAATGTTCTGAGAGCTGTTCAAAGTACGTTCCTAAGATCTATATATCCTCTGCTTGGAAACAATGACAGATTTGGAGTCTAGATCAGGAATCAGCAATTTATGGTGCAGATGCCGAAGTTGGCATTATTGGAAGACTTTGAATTACATTCCACAGAGCTGGAAGATGCATCATCTTGAAAGAGAGGCATCTTGGAGACATGATTCTGATCCACTGGTGTCAGGGAATCCTCTCTCATGAATAAATGTTGCCAGTTACCTTGACTAGCATCTGGCTTTACTGCATTATCCAGCTTTTGTAGAGCTTCTGTTACCTGACTAGTCTGTAATGAAAAAAGACAAATGCAATCTTGCTGGCTTCTGGTCTAGATGAGTGTGAGCCTAAGCAAATAATCAATGCTGATGGCTAATAGTACACTTTAGAGAGCATGAGTAGAAGGCTTCTTTCTGACAGCCATAGTCTAAGGAATTGGCTGGATTCATTCTTCTGTGTTTTTATTGATTTCCAGTTCTTCACGTTCCACATGTTTTTTATTGTATTATAGTACGTGGAGATACAGGAACAGTTACTCCTTACGATACCAAGGAATGCTGCCTTCATTTCTTTGATTTACTTTTTCATAGACTCAACTTCATCCGAACAGGGGAAAAAAAGAGTATTCTGTCCTTCCATTTTCTCTCTTTTAGTGTTTCTAAGCTTTATTTATTTATGACTTCAGTTTAGAAAATAAAAACATTGCAAATGTAACTGCTTCTCTCAGAGCCAAGCGGGGGCTTTGAAATAAATGCAAAAAAGAAAACCATCCAACTTCTAGTGCCTGAAGAAAGAATTCTTTCTGAAAGTGGTATTTCCTCCTGTTTTAAGAAATGAGGCATATTTAAATGTGGTTATTAGTTTTGAAAAAAAAAATTCTTTCCAAAGAGGAAGCCTATGGAATTTAAGATTAGTAATTGGATGTTCCTTTAGGTTCTATTGTTGAATTTTATGTCTCGTTAACACAGTGATGTTGGTGGACCAGTATTCTGTAAATTTAAACAGCATCACTCAGAGTACAGAGAGACTTTGCAGTTGTTAATAGGATTCTGTGAGGGATTTTGAACCTTGAGGAAGACATTTATAAAACATATGGTAGACAACTATTGGTTGTCCCTGAAAGAAGAAAAAAAACAAAAGGTACAGAAGGATTAGGTAAAGAACACCCCAGGTCTCTGCTGGCTTAAGTGTACTCTGGCATCAAAATTAGTATTCCTGTGTCAATGCAGCATGGATCCCAGATTTAAGACTTATGATGCTGTACCTGAGTTAAAGTTGAGTGTATTTTGCTTTTAGTTTGAGTTGGCACTAACTCAGAGATTCTCCTACTTCTAAGTATCACTAGTAGGTTTAAGCTGTAGAAGCGATCTCTTTATATTTTTATCTTGTAGTGGCAATCTCTTTATATTTCAAGGTGGTAGCAGTCAATCTGCTGCTGCCAGTTTGGACAAGGTAGTTTCTGTAACCTGTTACGCACTGGAAACCGTTTTGCTCCATTTCTTCTCAGCAATGAGAAGAAAAAGAATGTTGGGAGGTGGAGTGGTGCACATACAAATAACCTGTGGTATATTAGAGGCTATATCATATATTGTAGTATTCATAATACAGTACACTGAAGAGTATCCCATACATATCCATGAATTACCATTCTGTCTTTGGGTTTATTTTTTTTCCCTGAAACTGTAAGTGCTTTTGTTTGGTTTATTCATTTGCTTCTATCAGAGCTGCATCTTCTCCACAATACTATCCTGTTATCCATAATACTAAGTGAGGAGAGGGTTTGGAGTATTTTGGGTTGGTGTTGTGTTTTGGGTTTTTTTTTGTCAGCTTTTCAAATGAACAATCTTCTTAGTATTGGTTTTTTTCGTTGTTTTTTCTCTTAATAAAAGTAAGGGGTCCCCTTTTCAGGGCCAAGCTCTAAGAAAGTATTTGTGATGTAAAAGCATTTTAAATGCTTGTACTGTAGCAGATGATAAAACCTTCTTTATCAGAACTAGCTTATCTACTAATTGAGTTTCACTGTTCTTTTTAAGGGCTGCACAAAGATGTTCAGGGACAACTCTGCCATGAGGAAACATCTGCACACTCATGGCCCTCGAGTACACGTATGTGCAGAATGCGGCAAGGCTTTCGTGGAGAGCTCGAAACTAAAGCGACATCAGCTAGTTCATACTGGAGAGAAACCCTTTCAGGTAACAGTAACCTCCACACATACGTACCACGATTTATTTGATAAACTATGTGTAGACTTTAACTGTGACCTAGTTTCCATACGACTTCAGGGATACTTTTTCTAAAGTATCTTTCTTAGGGATCTCTTTTTCTAAAATCAAATGAGGCGCTGAATGATCACCTTAAAAATTTGAAGTCCCTTTAAGCTACTTATGGTGTCTTTTAACTATGTCTGTGGCCTTTTGTTATAAACTAGTGAGGTGTATGTATGTATGTACCTGGGGGATACCTCTCAAAATAAGATGTAAAGTTACCTGCTTTAAAACCAAAGTCTGCAGTTACTACTGAATGAGGAAAATGCCTCATCTTTTCAACTCAGCACTTACGGACAGCTGAGATTCAGGGATGTTTGCTCAGTTGACTCATGGTACTAATTTTCAATAGCAGGTGTCAGTCAGTTTTCACCACGATAGTCACTGAATCTCTTTCCGTACATACCAAGTCACGTGAACTTCAGCCACCAGAGGTCCCCTGCCTACTTCGTGTGATACTCCTTATAACTCGTCTATTCATAGTCTTGAGCATATCTGTGTTCTACAGTATGTGATGAGATATAAATCTACAGAAAGTACCTTTTTTTTTTTTTTTTTAAATAAATTCTCTCAGAAACTTGCTTTGCAGTCCTTAGGCATTCACTTAAATGTGTATGCTGGATCTGCTGTGCTGTAAATACAAGCTTTTACTGCTAAATGTTCTGCCCTTTGTATTCCAACCCATCTTAAAAGTAAAGCTGGTGAAACGAGCGAATTATTGTCACTAAAAAGGGGAGTTCTGACCTGAATCTTTTTTTTTTTTCTGTTTTCCAGTACAGCATAGCAAAATACTGCTTTAGATGTAGTGACAGGTGGTTTTAGCTTGCAACCTGAAGGCTCTTTCCCTCTTTGAAAATAGATATACTGCTGTGGTAAAACAACCCAAAGTATTAATTTATTTTTTATGCAGTTTACTTGTCCACAGCTTCACCTATAACAACCTTCAGCATCTAGCTTCATGCTTGTACAGTCTAGTAATTTAAAGAAGAGTATTGTTTTAATCAGTGATGGAAACGAGTGCTGTTTTGTTAGCTAATGGAGTGTGTCTTTTCCTTTCAACAGTGTACGTTTGAAGGATGTGGAAAGCGTTTTTCACTGGACTTCAATTTACGCACACATGTGCGAATTCATACTGGCGACAGGCCCTACGTTTGCCCATTTGACGGCTGCAATAAGAAGTTTGCGCAATCAACTAACCTGAAATCTCACATCTTAACACACGCTAAGGCCAAAAACAACCAGTGAGAACCAGAGAGAAAATTCCTGAACTCAAAGCATCTTACAGGAGTATGAATTGAGAATAAATACGCCTCCCCTTTGTATATTGTTTCTAGGAAAGAATTTTAAAAAAAGAACCCCACAAACAAAAGGACGTGTTTTGATAAGTAGTAAATAAAACGCAAAAAAAACAACAAAGCAAACTTTAAGGTGACATTGCTAAGACTCTACCTTGCTCTGTAATCCCGTTTCAAGAACACGGTGTTTTGTAAAGTGTGGCCCCAGCTGGAGGGGTCAGTTCATGAACTTGCATCAAAAAAAAAAGACAATTCTTTATACAACAGTGCTAAAATTGGGACTTCTTTTCACATTCTTATAAATATGAAGCTCACCTGTTGCTTACAATTTTTTTAATTTTGTATTCCAAGTGTGCATATTGTACACTTTTTGGGGATATGCGTAGTAATGCTATGTGTGATTTCTCTGGAGGTTGATAACTTGCTTGCGGTAGATTTTCTTTAAAAGAATGGGCAGTTACATGCATACTTCAAAAGTATTTTCCTGTAAAGAAAAAAAAAGTTATATAGGTTTTGTTTGCTATCTTAATTTTGGTTGTATTCTTTGATGTTAACACATTTTGTATAATTGTATCGTATAGCTGTAATGAAATCATGTAGTATCAAATATTAGATGTGATTTAATAGTGTTAATCAATTTAAACCCATTTTAGTCACTTTTTTTGGAGAAATACTGCCAGATGCTGATGTTCAGTGTAATTTCTTTGCCTGTTCAGTTACGGAAAGTGGTGCTCAGTTGTAGAATGTATTGTACAGGCACTGACCTTTTATTAACACCTGATAATATGTACATCCCATGTAATAGAAGGGGCAACAATAAAACAGTGGTCCTAAAGAAAGAATATGGCAGAAAATGATCTGTAAGCACAGTCTATTTTCTTTTGTCCAGAGCAATCCTAGTTCCCCTTGACTTCCCAGAAATTGGAAGCTAAATAAACTCAAGTTTCCTTTACTTTGCATTCAATTGCAATGATTTGTGATGCAGTCACAGATGTTGGTGACAGTAATTTTATTTTTGAGTGACCTAGGCTTCCACTGACTGGAACAGTGGATCCGGAGACCTGGCAGTGTGGTGGGGAGTTTTCCGTGTGCCTGGACAGCAGCTGGGTAAAACAGTAGAGGAAGTGGCTAAATGGACACTTCTGTTTAGTCAGGGTAAGGAATCCTGGAAGTTTAAATGCAATAACCATAGAAAGTGGGGGAACAGTAGGGTTTGAGTGGTCATACTGGAAAAAAAAGGAAATTGTCTTTTTCTTTTGACTGAGTGTAATGATGACAATTGTTGGAACTTCAGTGGACACCTTTTACTTCAAAAGAGGAACTCAAGAGTTCTCAAGAGAACTCGATGGGGTTTTGATGGTGTAGCTAAAAGTGGTTACTACTCAGTTGTTCAAGTGTTCAAAGTAAGAAATTTGCAGATACTATAGTAAAATGTTATGGATTAATAAACATAATATGCACAGAAATGCTCAAGTATTACTTTTTAGAGGGATGTGACATATTTTAATCTAGTAAAAACTGTTGTTAATTGTTTTCTGAATTCTGTTCTTAAAAGGTTCATCATAGTTTTCATTGCTAATACCATAAAACTTACTTTTGAGTCCGGTTTTGGTGGTAGTGGAAAAAACATGGGTAATAATGAAACTACACTTGGGCAAGGGAAATTTCATCTGTACATAAGTTATTCTGAACACCGCAGCTGTAGTCAGAGGTTATTAGGGGTAGAAAGAAAAACAGGGCATTTAATTGTAAAGTATGCATTAGAATTTTGGCAGTATTTTTTCTTTATTTTTTTTTTTATATAAGCAGTTCTTGAACAGGACAGTAAATTGAAACTTGTATAGTTATAGTTAAATTAAATTCTGTGTACAGTTAAATTAGTGTATATTCTTTTTGGAAGGAAATAAAATCAGTTCAGTCTAGTTCTAATTGACCCTATTTTTTTTTCTTAAGCAGCATGTATGATGGTGTTAGGCTCACACAGCAGTTTGCTTTCCCATGTCATAGAGCGGTACCCATTTCACTGAATGGCCAAGGTGAAGAGATCCCTTGATGATGTCAGTACTTCCTCCTTGAACATACATTGGAGACTAAATTATTTATGTTAAATTGAAATTTGAGGATTAACCAGAAACCAAAACTTGTGTTGCCCCTACTTGTATTGCATTTGGTTACAGAGAGGGATCTGAAAAACTTTCTTCTGGGCCTCAAATCCGTAGCATTCGAGACACTCCTGAGTGTGAGTGTCAACACTTACTAGCATGAAAGATCTGGCTTTGTATCTAATTAATGACATATTGGGTATGAATAAATATGTGCATTCTGTAAGTTATTCAAAGTATAATTGGCACATCTTGTTCTTAAAACATCATACTTAGTTGATTCCAGAGTTCTTGCAGATTTTCAGTGAAGAAATTGCAGGCTTTGAGAATAGAAACCACCCTTCCAGCCCACTGTTGACAAGTTCCTGCATCACACCACCAGTTTGTGAGCAAGTTCAGGTAAGGGGAGGAGAGTCTGAGGGGTGGGGGAAATGTGCCCGTTGGTTTCAAGCTGCCAAAAGATCTAAGTGCTTACTCATGCCTGTTCTACTTACTGCTGCTTTGATCTTGCACTTCATATTCCCTTATCTGCTTCTCCTGCTGTTGAAATGGAAGGAGGCAAACTCTGTAGTTGCATGTCTTTTGGACTCTTAACTATTTTTATTTCTTTTTTAAAGGTAGATTTGACTCTAGACTTCTCCAGCTGTGTCTGTCTGTGGTCACCCAGTAGCAGTAGGTCGTACTTTAAATGCTGTACCATCAGCAAGTTTACAGATGATGCCAAGTTAGGTGGGAATATTGATCTGCTTGAGGGCAGGGAAGCTCTGCAGAGAGGCTTGGACAGATTGGATCAATGGGCCAATGTTAATGGTATAAGCTTCAACAAGGCCAAGTGCTAGGTCCTGCGCTTGGGCCACAACAACCCCGTGCAGCGCTACAGACGTGGGGAAGAGTGGTTGGAGCTGCCTGGCAGAAGAGGGCCTGGGGCTTCTGGTTGACAGGTGANAGGGAGGTGGCTGAGTCCACATCCCTGACTGTGTTTAAGAGTCATTTAGATGTGATGTTGGGGGCTATGATGTAGGGGAGAACTTTGTAGAGCAGGGTTGATGGTTGTACTCACTGATCCCAAGGGTCTTTTCCAACCTGAATGATTCTGTGATTCAATGAAATAAAAGACAAACTGAACTATTACTTCTGGAGATTGTTTTTATTGAACAGGTGGTAGGGAGAAGCCTGGGTACAGATTTAAAACACAAAGCAAATAAATCCTTGTGAAACAGAACTGAGAACTCCTTCCTGTACCAGGACGTCAGCTGAACTTGCATTTGACATCAGTTACCTTCTTGAAGAGATTGACTATTGAGTTGAGGTAGTATGATTGGATGCTTCTTTTTTTTCCCCTACAGTGGCCACAAATTGTCAATCAACAAAGCCAAATACTAAACACATTCTAAAAACACAGCTTGTCAGCAGTAACATGATTTTAAAGGCAGGTGAGATTCTTTGCTTCTGCTAATTCCCCAGTAAATAAAAAGCAAAAGAAGCAACAGTTAACAGAAATGGCAAAACTATTGGGGCTTTTAAATGTTTGAAGAAAGCTAATCCCTTCAGTGGTAGCAAGAAGTGTTTCCACTTGGTCATCACAGGCAGTATGGTGTTCATGGGATATCTTATCAGTGCCTGCCTTGGGGAAAAACAGGACTGATGAGGCTTTCTGCCCAGTTAAGATGGACGGAGTGGAGGACAGTATGTGCTGAATAGCATTCTTCAAAATTCCCTTAGTATCTTGAAGAAATGGAGTAAAATGGGTATTTTTGTCAGGGCCACTAGACAAACCAGTAGGAAATCTAATCAGTCAAGTGGTAGCTGTTGCTGAGGTTGGTTCATCCAATTGTTTTATAAAGGTGGCGCTTTGAAATAATAAGTTTTCCATCTGTAAAGCTTTCCATCTGGTCATGGGTCTGTCACAGTGTTTTGAGAGGAGGAGGGCAGTGAACAGTACTTGTGTCAGCATTGAGTGTTGGCTTCTTAGTGAGTGCGTTGTGTAAAGCTCTGGAGAAACCAAAGGTTCTTCAAAAGCTCCAGAACTTGGGGTGGATTTCAAAAGTGAATTTTTGGTATAAATTTTGCAGACGGGAATAGCAATAAAAGTTGGTCTTCGGTATAAGCTTATTCATAGCTGTATAAATAGAGTATTTAAAATGCAGTGCATTCCTTGGGGAGGGTGAAAAGGTTTCTTCTGTCAGCCTGATGTGGCAACCCCAGGGCAAAAAATGGGAGAGTGGTGTGAGAAAGAGGGTGTGAGACCCCACTATAGAACACAAGAAGCAGAGAAATCCATGCAGTGATCCGTAAAAGTGCAAACAACCTAGAAAAGGAATGCATGTGCTTTTGTTATCATAAGACTCTACTCATCGTGATCATCTGGATCAATTTAGTACAAAGGTGCAAAAGGCTAAGTGTGAATATGGGTTTACAGCAATGCTTAAATACCACTAGGATGGCTACTGGCTTCATTTTCTAAGGTAACTTAATCAGTGGTTCTTCACTCAATTTGACTCTTTTTACATAAATTAAACCAGCTTAGGCAAATTTATCCATACTTATTCTATATTATTCAGGCAATTATGCTTGGAGGTTTTTTTAGTCCCTTTTCTGTGGAAGTGATTTGGAGAATATGGAATTTCCTTTTAGAGAAAGCATATCAGATTCTGTATAAGCGTTCATGTGAATTTTTCATACCCTGGCTTCCTCTAAAGTAGCAGAAAAGCAGTGTTCTGCTGTAGGCAAATGAATAGGATCACTTCTAGCAACTGTTTTTCAGACAACTCTGGTTTCAGGGTTTTCTTAAGTCTTCTGTTATTTTTTTCCTAGCAGAAAAACCTCAGGATTGGGTGTGGATTGGACACCATTCCTTCTATAAGGTGTGGATGTGATGTCCCTCTTGTGAGCTGCTGTTCTCCCCAGATTCCACTGTAAACTGGAAACTTCAGGAGCAAGCCTGAAGTTCTGTAGAAATGTTGGTCAATTTTGGGAGGGTAGGGAAAGACAACAAGCCTGTGGGGTCCTTGCAGGACTTTTGGATGCTTCTCTTATCCCCACTTTCATATTGAGTGTTCTCATAGGTTTAAGTGTGATTTCTCTCTAGTCAGGCTGATGTTAGGTAGAGTCTTATGTCAATGTTCTATTTCCATCTGAACAGATACTCTTGAATAGCAGTTTGCCAGGAGATGGCAGTGAATGACCAGTTTGTAGAGCGTGACCAGCAGACAACAGCAGAGTGTCAGAGTGTCCCTAGGAGATCATGATGTGCATAGGGTGTCCTGTGCGTAGGTCAGTAGGTCTTGAGAGACTTGGAAGGTCGAAGATCACATTGCTGTGTACCAGTGCAGGGGGGGGAAGAGGTGCAACTGCTGATTTCTGAGAGTCTCAACTGTACTTGGGCATTTGTAAAAAGCATCAGCAAGGCAATTAAAATAAAGACTGAAAATAAAAACTGTTGAGTGTGACCTGGATTCCTAGGGTATGCATACATCCAATATTAGTATCAAATATCTTGAAAGACAAATGTGGAAACCTAGTGATGACTAGAGATTGACTCCTTGCTAAACAGTGGAAAATCCACACACAAAAAAACTTGGTCACTGGACATGTCCAAATGTGCTTCTTCAGCTGAAGTTCATCTCAGCAATTGATTGAGACAAATCTGTAGAAAACCCTGTCTCATTAGTTAGTGTTTTGATTTAAGGGCTTGTTGTCAGTTGTCCTTCAAAGCTGCAAGATCCTTGCCAAGGACCCCACTAATGTTCCCAGTTGCAATTTTGGCTTGCAAAGTTTTTGATGTGGGGCATCATGCGGCTTGTTTGGACTTATTTTCAACATGTATCTTTTTTTCCTCAGCAAAATGGAAGATTGGGCCTTTGAAGACTGAAGGATTCTATATCCAATCTTTACTGGTGCTTTCAGTGAACTTTCAATGGATTTATATAAAACCAATGACTCCCATAGCTTGAAAAGGCATACAAGTGTGTATGGTTTGGAAATGGATTGTAGGGAATAATACTGTGGTAGGTATTCAGGTTTTCCTTTTGTGTGGGTTGGTTTGTTTGTTTGTTTTCATTCTTTCCTTTTGCCTAGATTAAGGCTAGGAGATTTCATCTCATTTTTTTTCCAGAGCATGAAATGGAAGTGCATAGTCTCTCAGTTATGAACTGGCAGGGAAGCAGGTATCTGCCTGGAGGAAATCAAGGGTAAGAGAGTTATTTTTATTTTTAATTCCTCTAATTGCAGCTTGAACCTTATTACTAGCCTGATTGAAAATTACCTGGCATGTTTTCACTTGAGGAAGAATCTACCTCCGTTCACAAGGAAGAAGGAATGTGGCCTGGTTGATGGCAACACTTGAGTATACCTCATAGAGGATAGGATAAATCTCTGCTCAAGTCAAGCAGAAAAAGAATATTAATTTCTTTCATAAATTTTAGTCTAGCCAAGTCAAGTTACTATACCAACAATTCTTTCTGTTTTTACGTATTTAGGAAACAGGGCAGACCATAAGGTCAAGCTTCGTTAGGATTTTAGTATTTCATCGATTGGCACATGGATGTGGTTGAAATGGTACAACTCTGTTTTATTGTTAGGTAAAAAAAACACACAGGGTTTCTTTCAGTAAGAAAAAGCAGCCCATAATAAAGTGTAAGTAACAGCAGTGAGTGGTAGCAAGAAGCAATTAAACTGTGTTAGATGTAAAATGTTTTGTGGACATTAGAATTTGCCTTTTTCCAATTATATCTGTATATAGGGTGTTATTTTCCACTGCAGACCTTGCCTTGCTTGTTTTCGCTTTATTTATTGATGAAACTGCTTAACTTAGAATCACATTCTAGGTCAAATCAGTTAAAGCTTGTAATAAACAATAAGTAGACACACTTTCACTGTATATCACATGTATTATTGTGCATGTTATATCACTAATTGCTGGGGTTTTTTTCCTGTTAGTTGTAACCATTTTCATAATTAACGAAGCCAGCACTAATACAAAAATTGTACAACGGTTGCACTGCGAGGATGAAAATGGCTTCTTTTCCTCTGCTTTCCTTCCCCATCACCCATGAACATACATAAATTCCTGAATATTGAAAAAGGCTGTTTGCTTCTTCATGGTTTCAAAGTCTT
Source organism: Thinocorus orbignyianus (assembly GCA_013400375.1). Classification (NCBI taxonomy): domain Eukaryota; kingdom Metazoa; phylum Chordata; class Aves; order Ciconiiformes; family Thinocoridae; genus Thinocorus; species Thinocorus orbignyianus. Next base: position 43,198 of record VXBW01003219.1, on the reverse strand, counting down.
GTCTCCGCTAGGTTTGGCCCATCGAGTTCTCTGGTTCTTCACTCTCTTGCTGTGCTTCCCACAGTCAGATGGTCCCTCCAATCCTTCATCTGCTGCCTCTGTGGCTGTGGTGTTTGATATAGCATGTTGCCTTGGGTAAGCTGCTGTTTTCTCTGGCAAAAGAGGGATTTAATTGCACCTTCTGCTGATCTAAGGGTGTTTGGCAGGCTTCTAGGCTTTAAGTTGTTCTTTAACCATTCACAGATCAAAAGTCCAGCTCACAACAGCTGCTAATACCTGTTTTCCAGTGTATTAGTAAATACATTTAATTTCACAGAACATACACAGCTCTGTGAGCTCAACTTGTGACACGTACATCTTAACAACTTTCCCAGTGTGCTGCCTGTCCCACACCTGATGCGTTCAGGTTTGCATCCCTTGAATATCTTGCTATTTTTTTCATATGAACTGTTGTCATGGTTTGAGAAAACCCATAATGATTTATTGTGGTGCAGACAATGATTCTATCACCCAATGACCTCTCCCCACACAGGAAAGGGGAATTGTGGAACGCAAAGAAACACCAGGGTTGAAATGTAAATAGATTGAATAGAATAAGATTAAATAACTAACAATAATACTAAAGAACCAGCATTAATCCTGACATAGATATAACATATACAAGAATTATACTCAGCCAGTTCTCTCAGCAGGAGCTGTGCATTCCCAGCAGGGACAGCAAATGTCAGACACTGCGAGTGCAACAGCTTTGGGAGGAAAGGGAGGCCTCGGGTCTGGCACCGGGGCAAGGAGTTGTCTGGACTCACCACCATCAAGGGAGAGCCAGCCACCCAGCAAACAAGAAAGACATTGAGGTGCTGGAGCGGGTCCAGAGAAGGGCAACAAA